>JABUQX010034274.1:0-41472 GCA_015478945.1 Trachelipus rathkii
GGCCACCTGCTCCTCTGTTCAGGTACCACAAAGTTGCCCGACAGAAGAGCTTTTGCCAGCCAACTGCAGAAACTGAGTGCAGATACGTTTCTTTTTCGTCATAATCCTTAAGTTTCTGGACGAAAATGCAGGTCATGTTCTTTGTGATATTTGGTCCGCATTTTAGTTCATTGAAAACAATTGCGCACATAGAGATAACTTGCAAACCGAACAAATTTTTCCAGTCAAGTGAGTTCTCTTCTAGTCATTTTTATTTGACTCGAAATAGTCCCATTTTTTATGGCATATAAACTCGTTAGCCATCCGTCTTGCCGATGTAGACACCTGATTCACAAAATGAACTCTCTAGAAGGAACGTCTCAAGCAATCTACAATAGTCAACACAAATTCAGACATAATCCTTTTCTTGGATGCATTTTCTTCAATTCCTGTTGCAGAACGCAACAATTGCCTCTTTCTCTGAAAGATAAAATAAAGGTAGAGATAATTGTAATTATATTTATTGTTTCCCAACTGGTCTGAAATCGTTTAACCAGCTGTGTCTCTGGTACAGCTGTGTCTCTGGTCCACTTGTCAAATACATCCGAAATTATTCATTTCATTAATATGATGTCGACAGGCCAGTTGAAGCAGTGTTCGCCCAAGCTTGGATTCTATTATAGTGCAGGCTCCTTGCTTATTACCAGTATTGCTGGCAGTGGTGTCAAAACACATGGCCTGTATACTATTTTCTAAGTTCCAATCTTCCAAACATTCAATTACAGTATTCGCAATATCAATGCCCCACGACACCCAAAGTTTTGGGACTGCTAAGAGTTTTGTGAAATACCTTCTGCTGAAACTAGTATAGGTTACCTCTCTGTATTTGTGAAACCAGTGATATCTGGTAGAATTTTACCATCCCAATGTACAGTCAATGGTACATCTGTTGCAAAACTCTGTTTTTTATCCTCAGTTATTATTTTTTTGCGAAGTGCGCTTCTTTCTCTCTGCAATGTACTTCTACTCAAAACAACGTCATTCAACATCGACTCCGAGGGCATTAAACAATAGATGCCAACACCATAAAGCACTCGATCACTTATTTTTGTTCTGTCCCAGTTTGTTCATTGCCACATCAGGTTGTCCATAATACCTGCTTTCTCTTGCACTGCTCCCACTAGCATGAAGTTTGGTTTGGGTTCAATCTAACTGCCTCATGTGAATCAGTAATTCTATTTGAAGTTCCAATGAGTAAGAAAAGTTTTCGCTTGAGTCTTCATCTACAGGCATCTTTCTTCTTTCCATCTCTTCGGTCATAGCTTTGTACTTTCAAAGACTCCTCTCTTTTCCGTTTCTAGCTTTCCCTCCTAGCAACGAAAGCTAGAACGACATCTTAGCTTTTTCTTTTTGTGACTGCAAGAAATATTTTTTCCTCAACCGTCATTATTTTGTAGTGCAAAATTCATTCGTGAGTACTCATCAGCAAGGTCGGTTTAAACTCACCTGTTTTAAACGCATTGTTCACTTCTCTGTTTTGAGATGCTCTCCTACCTTGTGTGTTGGATCTCTGTATTGATCTTGATACTGTCACGGCAAGCTTCAATATTTCCCTGTAACAATATTCGGTTTGCTTTCGTTGGAATATTTGCTTTTTCCAAATGGAACAAATCTCATCAGATACCACCAGATTACATGCTTCTAAGGCTTAATATGGTTCTTTTTCAAGCTCCGATAAGAAAAACACACGTTCCGCAAACATCTCCGTTGAAGGCAATTTGTTTTCTACTAAAATTTGCTCGATCGATTCCAGACAATGAGATATAACTCACTGTCCAACGAGCTAGCGCCTTTGATTACCAAGTACTCCAATTATTATACAAGAGTCAAAATACAAATACGTGCTTGTCACCACCCCTGTGTCTTTCACCCGTAAACTAACACAACCAATATTCACTGCAAAAGTGGGCGCGGTCCCTCGAGTGTGACACAAATTTCATCGTCTGCTGGCAGCACTTAAATGACTGTTTTAATCGTTTCTGAAATTTCTTGTGCGAGGCTTTTCACAGTTTGAAATAAAATGGAAGGGTATGCATTTCAAATTGCAAAATGGGAAAAAATCCCCCTATAAGCTTGGGCCGGTTTATAATTAATATATATATTCATATATAATATATATATATATATATAGAATAATAATATATAATATCATATATATATATAGAATTATATTAATAAATATATATAATATTTATATATTATATATTAATATAGTAATATATACATATACATTACTCATGACTATAATTAATTATATAAATATATAATATATACAAACATATATAGTATAAATATATATATACTACGTATATATAAATATATACTATATATACTCATATATATATATAATAAATTATATACTATATATAATAGTATTATATATATATATACATATCTATTACCTATATATTATATATTACTATATATATATTTATTAATAATACTATTTATTTTAAAATATAAAATTTAATTTAATTTTAATATATTATATATATATATAAATATTATATATATATAATTACAAATATTATTATTCGGATATACTATATATATATATATTTTTTACCATCTTGTAGGGAAGTACGTGTAACTTCTGCTAAAAGTTTATATTAAGAAAAGATAACGATAGATGAACTTCCTACAACAGAACGATAAAAATCGATTAATACTTGCCTAAAGAATTTGAGTCATGTCACAAGTGGTCGTAACTAGTCATTTGCGCCCCCCGCGAACTTATTTCGTGCGCTCCCCCTTTAGTCATGGGATAGGGTGGATTAGATGTTTTGGAATCTTGATGACCAAAAAAATGGTTTTCCTCTAGTCTATATCAAAGAAAAAATCACATTTTATCAAAACTATTCACAAAAAAACCCAGAGTGTATTACAATGAAAAAATTGCGTTTATATATATAATATATAAATAATACTAATATAATCATATTAATAACTATATATATCTATACATATATATAATAAATCATTTAGAATATATAATTAATATATCTAATATATATAAAAAATAAATTATAATCAAATATATATATATATAATTATACATATACAATATTTATATATTATATTATAAATACCTATTAAAGAGAATGTTGCATTTTTAAAACACTTTTACATTACTGTAATTGGTAAAGTAAACAAAAACTTACTAAGGTAAACCAATACACATATATAATCATTTACTTTTTACTTTGCCCATCTCTAATAGTCTTCTAAAATGATCATTTAATCCCCTACGTTCATTTATGCCATCATCTAATTTCTCAAGGTCCAGTGCGCTGAGCCCGATCATACCTTCATATGTTCTAAGTACAGCCAATTCACCTAACTTTACGTTCGTAAAATTTCAAATAACTTTTTTAATTTAGTATTAATTCTCTGGAAAGAATGATCTCTCAGCAGCATGATGACCAGTTAAATCGTGAGAATTTGTCGAACATTTATAAAAGCCTGTAGCACAAGTCAATTGGATACTACAAAGGTGCGACAAACTATTATTTTCAATCAACAAATATTTTGCCACTTATTATTTTTGTCATTTTCTTTTCTTTATTTCACTTTCCACAACATTCCTGAAGCAGACAATTTCCGTAACTAATGAACTTGTCACGTCGGCTTCATATTTTTTGGTAAACTTGTCAGCAGACTCCATGAGCTTCTTTACTGTTCTGTTCTGTAGGGCTTTTAGGGTTCTAAAGCAAAACCAGTGGCTGTCTTCCTTCCTCATACATATGGCTACCCCTTCCGATTCACTTGGCCTATTAGTATTATTCAATGGCCCTCCCCATGTAAAACAGCCCTCACTCTGAAAATTGTGCAAAGGTATCCAATGAAGTCAACATCTTCCAGAAAGCTTTTGCTTTCTTCTTAGCAATTCTGCGGTGACCTCTCTTCACTAAGCTTGTAAAACTCTCCCCCGCAAACTGGTTTAGTTTTCGGTGACCACACTTCTAACAAGCAGTGGAAACTTCAAATCCAGGGACCTATATCTGATTTTGGTGTGTCTTCTAGAGAGTGATGTTACATATTTGGTCTCAAAAATTTTTGCTTTGAAACACAAGTTCATTAAAAGTGAAGTGAAAGAGGACATTTCGCTCTTTTCCATCGCTTACTGCTGTCGCCCTCCAACTACTTCAGAGCTTCTTTGGTTGACTCCAAAAAGTTAAGGGATGAATATTGATCCTAAAGACAAAGTTCAAAATATAAGAAATTAACTTTAAACAGCCAACAAGCAATTGAACCTCGAAGACCATCTAGTTGTGCACAATTCCATTTAAAACAGTTTTGTTCTCATTTGCAGGTTTCTGAAGAATTTTCTTTCAGTGATTGCCATCTTGGGAGACACTCTGACTGAAATACCAATATATCTCATTAATCACATCATATCAAAAATCATTTTCTGTAAATCTCTTTCTATAAGTTAGATAAGACTAAGGTTAAGGTTGTGATTATGCACAATGCACATGTTCTCTGTATTAGGCAACTTTCGCTTGATTTTGGTCTGCCGTCCAATGTACTTCCCACTTCATAACAGTACCACCATCATAGCCCTGCCCTCTGCACTTTTTGATTGAAATGTTATTACTTTCCAAAAACTTACACAGAATACACACCTCTTCCATTTTCTAAACTCGGCCTTCGTTTGATATTATCAATGGAGGATTAAAACCCACAGGAAGTGGACTCATTAATTTGATAGCTTTTTCATCGTAATTCGATGTTATTGACATATTGTTATTATTCTTATTACTACTGCAGTTGGTCAGTTATTAGAAATATTTGGGTCGTACTCTAAGATAAGAAGAAAAAAAACGGGCGCATCTATATGGAGTTTCAACTTATATGTCAACGGAGCTTAAATAGTGTGAAGTCCCCAAACTAATTAGTTTCATTCTGGAATATACCATTATATTTTGTTCTGCTTTTTCATTTCTCGCAGGTGACTTTTAAGAGAGCGGGTCTTACCTGGATTAGCACAATCAAAATAGATAGTGAGAACAGTTTCAGATTTACTATCAATGTTTCTTGTATCTTCACTCTGAATGCTTCTGAATGCTAAATTACAAGTTGATATCTGTATATTATGGACGTTCCAAAATTTCGCCATTCAGTATTTCACGCCCACTTAGGGATAGCGATATTATAAAAAACAATATCGACTCATAGTGTATAATTTAAAAAAATAATCAATATTTCGGGTTAAAAAAATATCGTGTATATTGGTTAGAACGATATTATATTATAATATAATAAATATATACTATATATATTATTATAACTATATATATATTATATATAATATATATACTAATATATATAATAGGTAGATAAATATCTATATATATATATAATATATATATATACTAGTATATATATATTATATACCTATAAATCTAATATTTATAATAATATATATATATATATATAATTATATATAATACAGCAGAGAGCTTCAATTAATGGAGTTTCATCGAAAAAAAATGCTCATACACCTGCTTTGCCCGTCGTGAGACCCTCCGGCTCCTAGCGCACCCCCACAGCCAACGCGGGTGTTTGCGACTGGTCAGTATTTCACGCCACTGCGTCATCGCCTAATTAAAACAAAAGATGCGGAAATTGATCAGGGAAACAACGATCAACCTATTATATATACCCTTTTGCAGGAAGAAAGATACTCTGTTGGGAAAATACCGATAAGGTGCTAGGACTAATAAAGAGAGCCCTTTTTTCAGGAAGAATTCTACTAAACCTTTGAGGGGTGTGAGATTTTTTGGCCGCAGTAATAGATTTTCAACTTTTTTTAAAAAAATTTTTATTGACTATTTTTTTTTTTTCATATTAAAAATATATTCTATCATCCCCAAATCGCCCCAAATATAATGATAAATTATATAATTAATCTTTGTTTATGACTGATTATATAAAATATTGTTTATCTAGAACTGCTAATTAATCAATTTTTTCCAAACTCTCTCGAATCAGAAACAATTTGCAATACATGTGGCTTATTTTAAATTAAAAGAAATTGTTTTTTTTTCTAATGATTGATTTGAACATCGAAAATTCGATTAAATATATAATAGATAGATAAAAAATAGCTGAAAAAATTTCATATTTTTTAGTTTTATATGCTCCTAAAGTCTTTGTAAATACACAAAATAAATAGATTATTTTAATAATTTTTCTCGAAATTTTGGTAATCTCTGAAGCTGTTTTTATTTTTTTTACATATTTATACAAAATTATACTTTATAATGTTTTTTTGTTCGATAAATTAAAGAGATAGAATCGATTATTTTTTTGAAATTCGTATATTTTCAATACTATTTTCTACACTGTGAGTCTGTTTACTTCTGAAATTCAAAGGTCATTTTCATTTGGCTAATTGTAAGGAAGCTTAGTTGTTTATTTTCTATGTATTTGTGTTTATTATGTGAATTTTAAAGGAAATGTTATGTGATTTAATTAATTAAGTGTTTAATTAAATATTCCCCGTTAAAATAGATATTTATTTATAAAAAAAAAGCCAAAGAAGTCCATAGAAAATCTGAAAAAGTCAGTCATTTTCATTTCTCTATTAGTAAGCCTAAATAAAGTTTTGCTGAATTATTTTCTTTGTATGTGTGTTTGTGAATTTCTCTAAAGGAAATGTTGGTATGATGATTTAATTAAGCTGTTTAATTAAATATTCTTCAGGTTAAATAAGACATTAAAAGATATACTAAAAATATATGTTAAAAAAAAAAAAGGCCCAAAAAAAGAATCCATACAAGCTTTTTAATTTTGCTTATCAAGTATATAAATATAATAATATATATATATATATATATAAAGATATATAATTAATATAATATATATAACTATAATTAAATAATATAATAGATAATATATATAATATAATATATATATATATTATACATAGCTATGGCCTTCTAATATATACTATAAGCTTTTTTAGTATTTTTCATGGGAACATGTTCTTTATCTCGAATTGCTAAGTTTGCGCCGGTTTTTAATTTTAGCGAATTATTTCGCCGACAATAGTACCTCCGTAATTTTCGCTCTATAGGTTACGTCTATTATTAGGTAAGGTTATGGTTAGTTACATGGGTTACGGTAATGTTAGGTATAGGTTAGTCAACTACTAGTCAGCGCTCGCAAGGGAATTCGCCGAAAATAAAAATCCTCGCCTAAACTCACACTTTGAATAGTCACAGAACATTGAAATTACTTAAAATGTTGACAAAGATATATATTAATATATCATATATATATACATATGTATATATACAAATGTTATACTACTATAAAGTAAATATAAAAAAAAAATCTAGTTAATCATATATAATATAAATATATATATATTGTAAGGATTTTACATAAAATTCTAAAGTCTATTTCTTTCTGTTTTTCAGGCTAATCTAAGTTGTTTTTCTACATTTAAGATTAACAAGCAATATTACTTTTCTTATTTTTTTTATTTTTTTTTTTTCTTTTGAGGAGCAATTATGTGTTTTGTTCAGGAACATACAATATGGTATCCAGGTAATTTGACTGCTATCGTAATACTAAAATTTTGAATCATTTATTCAAGATATCAAGGCCAACGCGGAGCTTGATATTTTCGCATGTGATTAGTTTTAGTAACCTTTTACGCCTCTTGACAGTCTATTAAATCGCTCTTTCTGACGCTACTCAGTGCGACTCCCTCATTTCGGAGGTAGGTCAAGATAGTTGTTTCTCTTCTCGTTGTTTAATATATATTTCTATATCTGGATAGGATATCACAAACCAACATTTTAATTTTAGGTTCAAGGCTAGCGACCGCCTTTTGCATTCTCAAGATTAATTGAAATATAATTCGTCTAGTTTTACAGTGTAACAAATTCCTTAAAAAAAAAACCTACAAAGTTTGTTTCAATATTAGTTCAAGGAAGATTAAGATGACTCTCTTCTCCATTACCTTTTCCCTTCTAAATTGAACGATGAAACAAATATATTGCGGGCATTTATTGGACTTAAGGTAATTGCTGCATTAAAGTGATTTGAATAAACCCGGTCAAAGAGGATACTATTGATATAGCCTAGTTTTTTTTTGTTCACTTACGATTATTTATTGAGTGATTTTACTATAGAATGGTTAGTGGGATATTCACATCACATAGTGTTTAAGGACAAGCCCATTATTACTTCTATTTATTGATAATAAAATTAAATTATTTTAGATAAATACTCATAAGAGTAACAATTACTGCACATACAGAAATATATATGTGTTGAACTAGAATGCATTTATTATATATATATACTATAATATATTATACTTATATATTTACTAGTATACTAATAGCGAGTGTATAATACATTTTACTCAACGGTACTGATTAACTTAACCTTCAGAATGTTTTTTTCCCCACCAATACTTTTATATATTAATCAATAAATAAAAAATATAATTATTAGATAAATTATAAATTAATGATAATTTTCCAAAAATAATTTTAAATCGTAAAACAATATCAATTTAAAAGTAATTAAAAAAGTTTAAAAAAATATCCATATATTTATACAATTATAAAATTATTATAATGACTCACGCTTTTATTTTGCAATTTATTATAGGACGTAAAATATATGTAGCTATATGTAAACTTATAAATGATAAGAAACAAAACGAAAAAAGTGTATAAATATATACCGTATTTTTTGGCATAATAAATATATTCTTATTTTACAAAATTTGCCCCGTTATTTCTTCTAACATCCTCAATAAATACTGAAATGAGTCTACGCTGACCTCTAATATTCAGGTACAGTCATATTTGTTTCATTTCTCTTTAGCATATTATTGAGGTCACTATCATAAGTCGCTAATTCATTTTTCTCTCTGTTTCATATGCCTTTGTGAGTCGTCCATCATTTTGCTTTTTCTTGCTTTTTGTGTGTGTCGCATGTGTCATTGCTTCATTCCTAGTTTAAGAGCCTTCATTCTCATTTGGTGTATCATATCTATCATCCCAGGATTAAACTTGGGGTAGAGTTCTTGTGATAACAGGACTACGGCCAACTTCAATTTTCGTGTGAATTTTTCAATTAGTTATAATCTTTATCATCGCTAGTTCCACTGTGTCATCACTCATCTTCAACATTAATAACCTTTCATCTTTTTAATATATATATATATATATATATATATATATATATATATATACCTAGTAATCATATATATATACTATAATCTATAATCTCTCATAGTATAAATAAAATATATATATTATATAAGGCACTATATATAATATTATATATATATATATATACTTTCACCGACAATGACATGAAGCTCAATTGAGTGATACCCTCTTCCAAAATCGCAATGATGCCCAAACTAATCAATCTTTTAAATTATAGAATTTAAAAATTTTAAGTAGAAAGGCACACATATATCCTAAATTTGTAATTTAAAATTATGTATACATATAAATAAATAGTACTATAAAAATTATATATATATAACCATAAATATAGGCCTATATACTATATATATACTGGTATATACTATTTTAACTAATATATTAATATATATATATATATATCTATAGTATATATATATATATATATATATTAAACTAACTAATAAAATATTAAAACAGTTAAGTTGGCATCTCTGCGATAATAGAGATAATACTAATTATATATAATATATATATATATATATATATATATATATAGTATATATCTATATATAATATTATATTAATAATATAATATATATATATATATTATATATATATAATATATATATATATATATATATATATTATAATTAATATATGTTATATATAATAATATATATATATATTTACCGTATATATATATATAATATATATATATTATTATAATATGAGTTATATATAGTATATATAATATATATATATTATAATATATATATAGTATATATATATATATATATATATATATATATAATATATATAATTGGTGAAGGGATTGTCTTCTGGAAGCTAGAGAAAGTGGATCAAATTTAAAATGTAAGTACTGTATTATTTTTTAAGCTTATTTACAGTACCATTATATAATATATATATATATTATATATTATATATATATATAAAGTATATAATGGGTATATATAGGGTACCACCTATATAGTTATATATGATACTATATTATATATATTATATAGTAATATATTATAATAATATAGTATATATTATTATATATATATAACACAGGGCTCCTATACATATTTTCTGAAAAAATTCTGTCCAAATTATTTCTTGTAAAACCCATTTCCAGCCTATTGAAAAGTTCATGCCATCATGAATAGCAAAATATGTGGAGATATCTAAATAAAAAGGGCAAGTTTATCCACCCTCTTAATTAAGTTAGGGAGCTAAATAATCCTCTTAAGTTAAAGTAAATATTCTCGTTTTGATTATGTGACAGAGAGTCAAAATTTTTTTGGATTTTGAAAAGTTTTGGGAGTAAGCTATATGGTAAATGGTCACGAGATAATTTTAATCTTTTGAGTTCAAATAGGAAAAAATTTCATCCTTACGCTTTTTTGGTATAATAGAATCTATCATTCAATTACAGTTCAAATAACAAAATCATTTTTGAACAAGGGTACACTGAGCGCTATATACACAATTTTGTATGAACTTTTGGTATGGTATATTTACAGTTATATAACTACCTCCAACAAATATATTTAATTTTTTTCTATGGTAACAATTAATTCTTCAAATTTTGAGTCATAATTTCCCTAGAATGTATGATTAGGTAACAAATATATATATATATATATGTTCAAAATTTGAAGCTGTATAAAAACTACAGAAATTTTCAATGTAAAAATATTTCATATAAAAAATTTCACAAATTTAGACATGGAATTGAGAATTGGCATAAAATTTATTTATGAAAGGCAGTTATCTCAAAAAATCATCCTACAGTATCTCTCTCCCTATAATACAATTAGGCAAGTTATATCAAATTTCAGTAATTTTCAACATAACTCAGAACGTATATCAAGTTTGTTATGTGATCTGATATATTTCTCGTATTCGATGGTATTGTTGGACTACAGGAATATTTCTCTTCTAGATTTGTTTTCTTATTACTAGAATAATACTTTCAAATTTTCAGGATCATGTTTTCGTGCCAAGATGACTAGAGGATTTTTGAAGATTATCTTTCAAAGTTTCAAAAACTCGATCGACATTATATTAGTAAAAAAATTATGAACTTTGGAAAATTTGATAACTGCCATCTCAAAAAATATTTTTTATGGAAATTTCGTTCCATGTTTAGAAGTTCTTTCTCATGAAGAGCAAACAATGTGGAGATATGTTCTAAATGAAAGCTGCAGGTCTATACAATCTCTAGATAATTGTTAAGAGTAAAAAAAACTCTGAAAGAAGTATATTTTTAAGTTTTTTGGATTATGTGACAGTGTCTGAACAATTTTTTGGATTTTTGCTGGTTTGGGGTATACCTGGGCATAGAACTTTTTTTTGTTTGCAGATATCAAAAATTCATCCTACAGTATTTTTCATAATAGAACTACCATTCTACAGTTCAAATGAAAAATCATTTCGACATAGGGTACCTGAGCGCTATAGACATTTGGGTATGAAATTTGGGTATGGGTATAAATTTTGGGTATACAGAAAAATGATCTAAATCAAATTTGTGTATCACATTGAATTATATCTACCCTGCAAATTTTATAAACATTGGATGACTATTAATCAACATTAGAGCTGAATTTCCTGATTTTCAGAATATATTTGGATCTTAGTCCTTGATATGTGATTAGTGGATTATAAGCAATTTTATTAGATAGAGCTTTATTGAATATATAATAGTCTCTCAATACAATGTGAGATATGATCTGGCGTAAGATGGAGAATGAATATATTAAATATAACACCCACCCATTATCGCAATTGATGCTCTGCCCGTGCAGAAGTGATAACAATATAATATATATATATATAGTATACTATATAATATTATAGTATAGTTATTAATATATGATATATTAATATATGACTATGAAAAATTACACATTATATATATATTCCAGCCTCTTGAGAGTATACATGCACTATCATATAACACATACAAATATAATATAGGTGTATGAAACATCTCATTTTTATTAGTAATATTTTATTGTTGTTTCATATTCATTAAACTAATAATTTTGTTTGATAGTTATCAATTATATTATTTTATTATATATAGCACATCATAGTGACCTATTATAGCATGCAGAAAAATAACTGAAAAAAATATAAAAATACTAATATAAATAAATAATATACTCTATATATACGTGATTATATATATATATATATACTTATATAGTATATATTATCTATCCTCACATATATATATATTACTCTATATATATATACTATACTATATATATAAGTATATATATTATATATATATATTTATAGCAACAAAATATTTATATTATATATAATTTATATAATTTATATTTATAGTTATATATATAATATATAATATATATATATATATATTAGATATATATATATTATATATAATATTATATAATACTATAAATAAACTAAGGGTATATATATATATATATGTGATTATTTATATATATATAGAATATAAATATAATCATTATATATGTAATATATATATCATATATATTATAGATATATAATATATATAATAGATATATATAAATATTATATATTATATATATATATCAACCCTAATATAATTTATATTTTAATAAACAATTATATATATTCCTTATATATATATAATATATATATTTAACTATTAATCTATATAAAATGTATATATATATAAATATACATAATACTAAATATATATATTAGTAAAATAAGTATATAATAGAATAATAATATATTTATATATATATTAAGTATATATATATTCTTTCTTTCTTCTTTCTTCACTTCCTCTTTGCCCCACGAGTTGGGGGTAAGGTGCTCTACAAGCATCTGAAAAGAAAAGCAGTAGAGAAAGCGGATGACAAACGTGTCGAAAAAGAAAGTGCAACAATTTCATTAGCAAATACTGTACCATTTAATTATGTCAGTGACAAAAAATTTTTTGCTCCTAATCCGTAGAGAAACATGCGCAGAACGGACCTCACTATGGTAAATCGTCAATGTACGAGGGTTCATCCCCTGCCCAGGTGGGCCACAACCCGCCCCCATACAAAAACCCCGCCATTCTCTCTATCATGCACCTTAATTCTCGCCTCTACCCAAACTCACATTTTCTCTCCTTCAGGACATTCGTTCACTTAACTCAATCCACTTTCCTTCGGTTTCCCAGCCGGTATCGATTCCCAGTCCACTCACTACTATACATCCGCATTAACCAACCGCTACTATAATTCATCCTTTCCACTATATTGACCAAACACATCCACATACTTTCATTATATATACTCTCATTTTACCCCTTTCTTTCACCCCACCACTCTCTAATACGTTTATTCCTCTCTTTATCAATTCTTCTCTACACCTAGCGACACCCCTAAATTGTCCATGATATATAATCTGACACATTACTTTAGATCATATACTTCTTATTCCAGGACCATAGTAACTCACTACTATACAATAACAGATAACAACATACCCTCATGTAAGAGAGACAGACACACTCTCAAACTTAGTTCCCTTGGCAATTCCCAACGATTTAATATGCACCAGCCATCCTTCCTGCACATTCTCACAACTTTCACTTACTACACTCTGTGCATCTCCGTTCCTTTCACATCCAACTATATATCCCAAATATTTAACTCAGACACTTGTTCTAGTTGCTCGACCACTCCTAACATGAGAGCTTCATCTCACTGAGGAGAATGTCCTCACTCTACAACCATACCTTACCTCCTTATCCACGTCCTTTACAAGCCCCTCCTTCACCACCCTGCAAATCTCTCTATCAATCCCTCAAACTCTCTTCAGATCGCCACACAGAACTCAAAAATCAATCGCGCATTATAATAGTAGGGCACCTCCATCTCAAACCTCCATTCATCCACCAATTTCTGGACGACGCATTTCCTGCCATCCCCACCTCCAAATTCTTTCATACCCCATCGCGAATATACACCTTGCATTATTAACAAGGGACATACACAACCCTGTCTTACTCCGCAATTAATCCATAACCAATCACCATTGACCACCATTTATTCTTACACAACCCTCACTATCACTAAAGTCATACATACTTTGATTCCATTCAGAAGACCTTACCACCAAACACCATATATCACTAAACACCTGCCCATAACACTTCCCTATTAACATCTATTCATTACGCTATCCCGGTTGAGCCAAATCCCAAAACCTTACATACAATTCAATATATATTTATATATATTATCGAACATAGATCTTTCTCTTAATACATATTTATAATTGTTTTATTTTGGTGTTTCATTTAGAATCACATATAAGTTCAAAATGTTGAATGAAATATCATTAAAAAATCAAGATAGCAACGTAGACGACTTCGCTGTATATACCTCAAGTTATATGAATCTACGCATAAGTTATTTTAAGACCCAAGCCAAAATATGAGCACTTACATTAATCATCATGTTGATGATGGTCGGAGTGAATGCAACTTCTTCCAGATAATATTAAAAAAAAAAAAATGGTATTTCAAGATGTCTTACTTTCTTCAATTTGACACACATCACACACACACACACACACCACACACACACACACACCACACACACACACACACACCACACACCACACACACACACACACACACACCACACCCACACACACACCATACATACAAATTATATATATATATATATATATATAATTATATATATATATAATATATATAATATATATATATAATATATAGATATATATATCTACTATATATGATATATAATAAATATATAACATATAGTATATCAAAAACGCGCCATGCCACCTCGCCAACGAAGACATACATAGGAATGTGCTCGGCGTAAAGGAGAGTTATGGCTAGGGCAGGATAGCCTAGCAAGCTGGAAAATCACACTGCCCGAAACAAGATTGATAGAAATACTCAAGCGCGAGCTTCGGAAGCGAGACGAAACTTTTTGGACGACGACCACGGCGAAATAATGGGACTATGAATCTAGGAATACACAACCTAACATATGAAAAATATAGGTAATGCCTGCGATCATAAGATGTAATGACGACTTATGGAGTTCATGATAAGGAGATAAGGAGACTAGTGGACTTCATGTCATAAAGGAAGAGGAGGATAGATTTGTTGGGGATGACGGAGATGCAGAACGATTTTGCATCTAGAGAGGGGTGTAAAGAACTGGAGAAGTATAATATTACATGATATCAGTGGAGTGGACAGAGAAAGTAAGGGATAACGGAAACATGGTGCATGAATGATAGTGGAGCCCGAGACTCGATCGACCATATATTTCAGAGGTGAAAGGGCCAATATAAAACGAACGAGAATAATGATTTGTGTGTATTATAAAAATTGCAAGGCAGAGCAAAAATCATGTAGATATTTTCAATATACACACCACAACAAGGACATTTCGAAGAGGAAAAAAAAAGATTCATGGATGATGTAATGGAGGAAAGGAGAGTGGGGAATATGGGGGAGGAATGGAGAAGAGTGCTGATGGGAGATTTCAATGCCAGAGTGTGAAAAGGGAGAAGAGGAGGAGGATGGAGAGAAGTTTTGGGGTGTGGAGAACGAGACAATGAACCTTTGGAAAGGCGGAGAGATTTGATAGATCATTGTATGAGTAATTGATCGAAGATTATGATTACCTTTTATAAGGACCGGGAGTCACACATCTATACGAGATATAGGTGGAAGCCAAACAACCCAGCCAATTTACCCTTAAATAAGAGTACTAATATCCCAAGATTAATTATTAAGATGTTTATGCATAAGAAAAATTGTGATAAAGTGATACCAGGAGGTTTACGCCAATTGATGCAAGATCATAGATATGTAGGTGGCAGCTCATGAATGAATGAGAGGCGAAAGAAAAGCTGTTAAGGAAACATTCAAAAGAACTAGTGATCAATAGCTAGAAAAAGCTGGCACCGAATGATACAAGAGGTATACGAGGAAATAATACAAAAGATAAATGCAGAAACCGAGATAGCGGAGTGGAAAGGAAGATTGTTGCAATATGTAAATAAAACCCGAAGTTGCAGAGGACGCTGGTAAAGGTAAGGGTAAGAGAACTAGAACCATAAAGACACACCACCATGTTGTGGAACGAAGAAGGAAAGATGCAATCAGCGAAGGAAAACGGAGAAAAATGATGAAAATAGAGTTTGAAGGAAGAAGAACGGAGAAGCGAGAGAGGAGTATTACTTGAAGAAGAAATGAAGCAAGAAAATCAAGAGGAGGGCAAAGAAGGAAGAAACGGAGAAGATAGCGGCAGAATTAACGAGAGATATGTAAATGAGGGGGAGAAAAAGCTGTTTAAGATGGCGAAAGCATATAGAAAACCGAAGAATAAAATCACGAAACATTAAAGGATTAGAAATGAGCAGATTTCTCGGTTTAAACCGGAATAAGGAATGAAAGCGTGGATGGAACACTATGGGACTTGTTAACGTAGAACACGGGAGTATCAAGAAGAAGGCAAGTGGCTGACAGGGGAAAGGAAGCGGAAGAGGACGAGAGGAGAGAGAGGTAGAGTCATGGAAGAATATGAGGAGGCTAACCCTAAAAAGATAGAAAAGGGTTCAAAAGTTGCCAGAGAAGAAGATGGATCGTGGCGTTAGAGTTTGGTGATGAGGCGAGGAGAGGAACTTGAAGGAGAGTTTATAAACCTGTTAAACATTTGTTGAAGAGAGGGAAAAGTGCCGAAAATAATATTTATAGCTATAATAATACCAATATACAAAAGTAAAGTAATTGTAATAAGTAACTGTGACAAACTACAGAGGGAATTTCCAATTGATGCGGGACCAACCTCGTCAAAAAATCTTCGAAATAAGAAATATGGAGAGAAAGTTTGAGAGGGTGATTGTGGAGCCGAGACTGGCAGAGGAGCAGCATGAGTATAGAAGAGGAAAAGGAACGACAGATCACATCTTCTGTTTACACTAAGGATGGTTTTGGAGGAGATGTTAGAATACGGCAAGAGGACATTTTGATTCTGTACACAAGGGAGAACCGCCAATATGAGAAGATCATGGAAGAAAATTATGGATGAGTGGTGGTAGACTGAAGAAACAATAATGAGTATGTACGAAATAATGTAGTTGTAACATCAGAATGGAGTGTTGAAAACGATATTGTTAATTAAGAACAGGAGTTAAACAAGATAGTGTATTATCGCTATATTGTTCATATTATATTTAGACGTGGAAGGTAAGATAAAAGTGAAGGATGAGGAGTTTGAATGAGGCAGGATGAAGCCATGAATGTACATAAGACATAAGATTATTAATGGTAAGCGGAGGGGAAAACGATGATAGGCATGAGCGTATGATGAATGTGGGAAAGAGGAGGTGAAGGCGGTGGATTCCAGGGTAGTATTAGGTTGGATGTTTTAAACAGGAAGGGAGGATATGAGGAGGATTACTATAGTAAGATTAGAGAAAAATATGAGTAAGTCTATGAAAGCAAAATATAATGTACCTATTGATGATAGTACGGGAAAATAGATAATAGATAACTAGGAGTGAGTTAAAAAGGTATCTTGAAGTCTATATTGAACCCGACGCTGTGTATGTAGCTTGAAACGTGAAGAGAACATACTATACGAGAGAAGGAGTATTATAAACAAATCAATCAGGGCGAAATCTGAGAGTCAATATCGCACTGGAAGAAGCAGAAGAGACAGATTGAGAGGACGAAGTAACCAGAGAAAATTGTTGATGAGTAGCAGTGAAGATGGCTATTAACGTGAAGTTGGATGTAAAGACGTGAGATAGATGGAGGCATCTAGAAAAGGATGCAACACTTGATAGCACTGCCGAAAAGAAGATGCAGCAACTGACATTTGAGATGGTGACAAGAGGTTAGTGGTTTCCAGTGTGAGAGAGCGCTCTGGGAGGAGCCTCGCTTTACGACTGACATGATGAAATACCTTCCTGGGATAGAAGTAAGAAGTAAGAAAAAATAATATAATATATAGTTATTATTATATACCTGTGATCTTCAATATATATATGGTATATACTAATATATATATATAGCATATAATTTTATATATTATTTCTAATATATAATATATGTATATTATTTAATATTATCATTATATAAATATGTAAATCTTGTTATAGATTGTAGATATATATATATCTTATAAAATTATATATAGTATATTATTAATATAATATTATATATATGTAAGCTTATAATTATATTTATAAGTTAAATAATATATATAATAAGTAATATATATATATATAATATCTTAAATTTATATATTATATAATACAAATAATATATAATATAAATGACGTATTTAGATATATATAATTATATAATAGTAATATGTTTTTATAAATATAGTTAAATATCTATTAATTATAATAATATATAATGTATTAATAAATATTAATAGTATATATATATAGATATAAATATAATATTAATATATATAATATAGTAATATTATATATACTGAGTAGAATTATTTATAATATAGTATAAATATATATATATATATAAGAATATATAATATAGTATTATATAATAGTATATTAAAAATATTAATATAATATTATATATATATTATTTAGTGTAGGTGGATTTATATATGATTAGAATGATATAAGTCCCACCAGGAGCTTATACACATTACCGTCGGACCACATGAGAGAATTGGAGTTCTAGTTTGAGCTTATTCATTTCACTGACTTAAAATGCATCAATAGGCTCTCTGCCCTCCAATCAGAATGATAAGAATATGACGAGATAACATCTGGTCAGCAGCTAACATCTCTTCTAATCTAGTAATGGATCTTTTGGAGTGTATGAACATAATATTTCGAGAGATACATTTTAAGAGCTGTTAACTCTTAGTGTTAATGAGGTCCTTAGGAGTTAGAGTTGTGGTCTTAGATTATAGAGTTCTCAGGTTGTTGGTGTTGTATGGTTTAGGTTAAGTAATGTTAGGTTAGGATAAATTAATTAGGTTAGGTAAGTTTACCCAAAAATTTAATGTATTTACCCTAAAATATTATTAAATATAATCGATACATATCAATTATTTGATTTTTCGTTCCTAACGATCTGGAAGTACTCTACATATAGAAGTTAAAATCATTGCACATACTATTAGTTATTCATTAGATATTTATATATTATATCACATATCTAATATAATATATAGTATCATATAGTATATATTATATAATATCATGAATATATACGTATATATAATATATGATTATATATAATTACTATATATATATAATATATAATATATTACCTATATACTAAATATTATTATTATATTACTAAATTATATATATATTATTTACTATTACTTATCAATATATTATATTAATTTATATATAATAACGTATATATATATATATATATATATATATATTATAACTTATATAACTAGATATATATATATATTATTCATTCTATATATATTATATATATTATAACTATACTACTATAACTATATTAATATATATAATACTAACATATATACATGTATATCAATTTCTGCTCATATAAAAAACAATATTCATCTATAACACTAAACTCACAACCAAGTAATATAAAATATTAAAAACGTTAAACAATAAAACGATGTAACAAACGTAACTCTACGTCTTTTAAATGTTTTAATTAAAAGTGGTGAAAGAAATTAGTTGATTGAGAGAGGAAATAGGTATATTATTTGTTCTACTAAATTTATATATATTGGTGCATAATTAGTTTTAACCAATTTTTTGAAAATATATATATATATATATACTCTTACTATATTATACTATATGATATAATAGCTAATAATACATATAACTACTTATTATATTTATATATATCATTGAACTTATATATATATATACTAATATATGATAATCATACTAATAGCTAGTTTATATATTTATAATAGTACCCTGAGTTCACTATATATACTTAATATAGTATATAGTTATTACCTATATGTACTTAAAATATATTATTATATATATATAGAGAAGTATATATAATAATTTACTATATAACTATAAATAACCTTTATTTAGTACTATTTAATATAATATATATAGTATATATATATATAGTACGTATATAATATACTATATAAGGATCAGAACACTGGTTTATAAGGAACTCGTGGACAATCTTGATAAATATTTATGTGAAATAACAGCATAAATTGATTCCTATAGTAAATGCTCTACAGAATAATACTTTTTCTATATATATATATATCACTATTATTTATAATATATATATATCACTAAAAATATTGCAAAAATATTTCAAGATATATGTATACACTAATTACAACAGTTTTCAAATACCCTTTCGTATAATTGAGCTGAATAAATTACTGTATTTCAATCCAGTGTACATATTTATATATGTACAGTACTAATATATTTTCCTAATGATTGCGTATACTATATTATAATTCTACTAAATATGGAATCATAAGGCAATTGTTTTCTAATACTTAATACAAATTCAGACACTTCTATTTTTCCCAATGTAAGAATAAATAAAGGGAAAAAGTTATAAAAAACTCGGACGCAAATTTCTTTATAAAATTGGTAAAATTTTCTAAAATATAATTTAATCATAATATTAAGTAAATAAGAAATTGCAATATATATATTTTTTGAGCTTATACACACCACTAGAAGCTTATAAAAGTATATTAGTATCTTGTCCTAACTAGACGTTTCACTATAACATTGGTACCATGTGAGAGTACTTGCAGCAATGAAGTGTGTAGGATTCATCAAACTGTTTTTTTTTTTTTTTCAGTAGAGCACGAGTACCAGTAGGTGAGTTAACACGTTGCTGGCATCCGCATTGCCTGGCAGAACCGCAGTGCTTGGGTTATCGCACGCTTCCGGCAACACCTTTGCCTAAATTTAAAATTAATTCATTGTTTTTCTAACACCCAATGAAAGAACCGCATCTGTAGCGTGTAGGGTACAGTGCTTGATAAATTTTCCTTTCATAATTTTTTTTTTACCTCATCGTCGTAAAAAATTTCCTCACCTTAAACTGTGTTCGTAAAAATTTGTATGACTTTATTATATATATATATATATATATATAGTATATTATATATATATATATATATATATATATATATATATATATTATATCTATATATATATATATATATTATTAATATTATAATTATATATATATAGTATAGGTGGCTTACTTATTATTTTCATTAGTTTTTATTATTCACATTTTGCAAGACTAATTACATTCCCAATATATATATCACTCATTATATGATTATGTATTAATATTAGTACATAGAACATAGTATTATTTTATAAAGAAATATTTTATTTACTTTCAGGATAGCTCACTAAATAAATCCTATCATATCTTTACATCACTCACTATATAGCCAACGCAAGCTGTGCAATAGCTTAATAAACTTTACATGAATTACATGAGCTATGATATTGTCAAACAGCATAAATTAATTTCAAGACGTATCTCATATAACACACTAGGAACCGGAGTCACTCATGGGATATGCAGCATCGTTTGAGAATCAAAATAAATATCCTCACTCTTAAATCTACAATATATATAACGATACTGCTGAATTGCACTAATCATAATATAATATAATTATGGTAATATGAATTTTCATGATATGGTGCATATAAATTATTATCAATTTACACATTATATGATAGATATCACATTTGACAACATCACTAAAATAAATCAGCATTAATAAATATTGAGAAGTATAATCCAATTTAAAAATCAGTTATGCCTTATATTACCATTTTATTTATATAGCTAAAATATAAATATACTATATTATTATTTAATAAGAGTCCCAGTATGCAAGCATTCATATGGAATATATATATATTTAATATACATCGTTAGTAATAGAGTACTTATATTAGAATCATGATAGAAAAATAGATCTATTACTAAGTTTATCTTAATGATGATAAATATCTATTGAGTGTGTAGCTAACATTTATTCATTATAGTATATCATGTGACGAATGAATGGTATAATTTTTTTCAAATGATATTCATATATATATTAAATCAGTAAAAATATATGTGAGTTACGTTGGTAGTACTATGTAAAAGAATGCTATTAAAATTTAAGCTCCTAGAACCACTTCTGCTCTAGTACTATAGTATATAAGTATTCACGTATTATAGTGGGTAAAAGATGAATGACTAGTAAGGTTATACATTATTATCACATTATACTTTATAATTAAGTATTGTTATATAAAGAATACTTTGTAGTGAGCTATCATATATCAAAATCGTCATATATATATCAAGTGAAATAGTAAGTGTAGAAGTGAGAAAATAAAAATGAAAGTTCTACGCATTTTCATTCTTGAACGATGTATGAAATATATTGTACTAAAGTAATAAGGACATACATACGTGAATTTACAATATCAAGAAAATAAACAAATATATATAGTTTATGCCTACTTATTGTAACAGTATGGAATCATGTAAGTATATAATGATATTTACCTTCAATTGCGTGGAAAACACTGGAGAAAAGATTGTGTGATGAGTGAGAAAAACTGAGAAAGAGTGAGTGTGGTGAGTGGAGGAGTGAGTGCGAGGAAGTGGTGAAAGAGAGTGAGGTGAGAAACGGAGGTGCTTAATATATATTATTAATGTATATAATATAGTACCTAAGAGAGTAAGGGGAATTTCCCTTGAATAATAAATAATGGAGAACTGCTAAAATTACGTTCTGTTATTTATACTTCACTTAAGAGTTATTCAATAATAGAGAATATGATATTTAAGTTTAGTATCTATTAACTACGTAAAAACTTTTCAATTTTCATTTAATATTATTTTTAATATATTATTGATAAATATGGTTTGCCTATGGGTAATAAGATAAATAGTTATTTAACTTATTATTATGTTTTTATATTAATTTATTCTTCAATATAAACAAATCTGGCGTCATACCACCTCTCACCTTATAATTTATTACTTGGTGACGTAAGGGTTTATATTCTCAATTGTAATTATATATTTTAATTGTATGTATGCTGAGATTTACCAAAATGATATAATAATCTTTTTATTTGTGAGCTCAATATCACATCGATATTTATTGTGAGATATTGTGTCAGTATATCACATAGATTATATATAAAAATTTAAATATTGAATATTTACATATATTACTATATATATTTTTCCAAAGAGGGTCTATCACAAATTTTACTTGGAATTTAGTATATATATATTAATAACCTTATACCTAACGTACGTGTTTGTGAGAAATCATTGGGAAAACACAAAAACATTTACTATACCAGAATAAGATAACTTCACTTTATGTATATACTCACTTTATTTACACAAAGGAAATATTTAGTATCATCAACTGTATAATATATATATATATATATTATATATACTATATATTATATTATATATTAATAATATATATATATTATTATAATATTAATATATATATATATATATATTATATATTAATAATTAATATATAATATATATATATATATATATTAATTAATATAATATATAATAATAATATAATCCATAGATATAATATATTTTATAGATAATTGATATGGAGTAGAGAATACAATCGCTAAAAATGATATGAATTATACATGTTACTTTGAGTATATAAAAGTGATATATTGCTTACATAATAAAATTAAGCGACAATGCATAAATTCGATATGCAATAATGAGCAATAAATTTTTTAATTCTCACTAGATGCATACTGAAGCTGCAGAGTGAAATTCTCTAATGAATTAAGATAAGGATATATTGTGAAGTGATATAATAGATATGTAAATATTAGCTATTAATATTGAGTATTGAATCAATTAAACGTACACACTAAACGATGGCGATAAGTAGTATATAATATTCTCTCCTCTGTTCAAAGTATTCTTATAACTGAGTGTTGACACTATAAGAGCCTGATCTGAAGAGAGATTAAATTTCATCACTACACACTTTGAGAAGTAACCTTTCACACGAATAGAGAGATCAATTTTAAACTGTTCATAATCTTGCGAAGAAATCTCCCAATTCAATTCTATTTTGTGTATTTTTATAACATTTTTTTAAGTTTTAGCTTAAATTGCCTTACCTTGTGCCCTGTGAATCTTGTTTCTCACATACATGAACTTTAAGATCCTATATATGATTAGTGATCTTCATTTTAGTCCGTTCTGAGAATGAAATAGGAAAATAAACCTTTTTTTATTCTTTCTTCTGATACTTTGCGCTCACTATCAGTTATACATAATACTCTTCCAAACGACTCACATAAATTTTATTAGATCAGAAATCTAATTTCGCTTAAGGTGAGAAAGTATAGTAGTGCAGCACATTATCTTATTAATGACACGTATATCAAAGTTAATATGTAGATCCTATAATAAGTATACTCCATAGAAAGAATTCTTATAACTCACTATAAGAGCGTTCATAGATGTCAAAATTGATATTGATATGAGATATCTCAGCATTGTACCTCACTAGTGAAATTCAATCCCAAGTAAATAAATTCTGTAAACATAAGAGTATATCATATAATAATATAGAATATAAAACCTAATAATCAGACTCAATATACTAATATAAGACTCAATTACTAATAAAATAATACAAATAATGATCAATATTGTTGGTAATAAAGAGTCAGTCATCACGAGAGGTAGTGTATCCGTAAAAAATTATGTTGGGATCCATACATATATCAATACATAGCTTTTACTCATATTATACTCTACACTCAAGTCATAATAATAATATAATAATAATAATCACTCAAAAAAATACTATTGCTTTAATCTAGTAAATAATAACAATATATATAAATAATGAATGAGAGGTAGTCCGAGTGGAGCATTACGAGTCAATTTAGGACCAAATGCTCATTCTCCACTAAGAATAGTAGAGGTTATGTTGATTCTATAACTCTCGTGTGATAAGGTATACACCTTTATGTTGTCCTTTAGTCTGAGAAGAGAAGATTATTTAATGTGTGACTTCTTTCTGCTGAACATACTCGATAGGTTAATCAACCTCGAGAACGCTTGAAGAAATGTTGTTTTGATCTTTTGCAATTAAAAAAGAAAAAGGTAACAAAGTGAATAAACGTGATGCGATAAGAATTAAAAAACGTTGTATACCACAAAGTTGTGGTGTAGAAAATTGTGATTTCCTTTTAATCTGCGTCGGGTGTGCCAATATGTCTTCTTTTTTCGTTTTGTCCATTGTGTGTATATTCTTTGTCTCGTTTGGCTTCTTTCTATTATATTTATAGTGTGTTTAATGTAATTATAATATTTTTTTTTTTTTCGTTTGCGAATATTATCCTCTTTTCTCTCTTCATCAAAATTGAGAGAATGCCTTACATAATTTTTTATCACACTCTTTAGTGAGTAATAAGAGTTCAGTGAGATGTTCCTCTCTCTCAGAATAATTTACACACTATATGCGAATAACTGTCATTCGAATAAACTTTAATTAGAGTATAAATTAGTGTAACCTTCGGCGCTCACAAAACTGTCTTGAATTATGTGTTGCAATACCTCCTCCTCCTTCTCAAAATACTCGTTGAAGGGGAGCGCGTAACCTGGAAACTACATAGAGATATCTGAATGAACACAGGTCGGGTGTGTGCTCCACAGAATTTTTTTGTTATGTAATAACAAATCACAGCGAGTCCCCATTTTATAACACGTGGCATACAATTGGAAAGTGATACACATAACGAGACGAATGCTAAAGAGATACTCACTCATACCTATGCGCTTGTATTCTTTTTAATCGAGTCATAACGAGAAACACTCATCGGAGCGGCATTTCCTGCCTAATTTTCCTGGAGAGACGAGGGAGGCCTTCCTGCAACGTGATTACTAACATATCTGAACTTAGGGAACGGCCTCCGCAGCTATGACTGGAGTGTATCCCCTGTATACCCTAATCCACTAATGCCAATTAATCTAGTCTGATCCTTCTATCGTTTTCCATGGCTCTCACATAGTCATTCCTGTGATTCTCGATCTACTTCACAAGGTGTCGCACAATGCCCAACAGTCTCGACAAGACGTACCATGATCCGCAAAACTGTTAGAGACTAAGAAATATACAAACTTTCTCATTAACGCCGTCCACGTTCATTCATCCACAACATATCAACTTGGTATGATTATTTCTAGAAGACGCGGGAGACGATTTGATGTAGATATATGATAATACACTAGAGGAGTATGGATAGAGTAAAAAATAAAAGGAGGTCTCATATAGGCTTTACAATTGAAATAACATTATCGTAGACGTAACTAAAGTTAACACATAGCGTTTGGTTCGCATTTTGTAAATATTCTGACTTTTAATTATGGAGAGCTAGTTAAATAACATTATATAGCATGCTAAACTATAATAATGAGAATAAATAGATAATTAGATGCAAGTAAAAAGAGAGTTAATCAGTGTAAGTAATTTCTATAAATAAGACTCTACGTAGTGACGACTAAACAATGAATTGTCATTATTCCTATAAAAGAGTAGAATAATTAATTAACAAATAAATAAGAGTGGAGTGAGATTATACAATCATAATATATAGACTACATAAAAACGCGGGATGTTACAGAGAGAGCACGAGAATAATAATAAAATAACTACATGAATAGAAATATAATATTATATATGGATGATGTAAAAAATCAACTCTAATCTAATTAATACTAATTAAATTAATTACATTACAATATAATAAATAATAAGATCACATAATAATACCACATAAGTAAAAATATTATTATAATAAATATATTAATAATTATTAATAATATATAATTAGATAATTAAAAACCAATGTAGTTTTCTTTAATTTTTCTAAATGGATGGCCAAACTTTGAAATAACTAATCGGCCGAATAGCGAAGTGATTATTCGGCCGAATATTCGGTATTCGGCGGAATACTTTAGCCGAATATCGTATTCGGTATTCGGCAAATTTGCTATTCGCACATCTAATATATTATATATATATATATATATATATTATATATTATTATATAATTATAATATATATATATTATATATTATATATATATATATATATATATATATATATATAATTATATATATGTGATGGGACGATTATGAAATTTTTGCCGATGAACGACGATGACGATTAGAGCAAATTTTGCCGATGACGATGACGATAACAATTAATTGATAAAAAAGCTATTTTAAAATTCTCATTCTCTCTCTCTCTCTCTCGTCTCTCTCTTCTCTCTCTCTTCTTCTCTCTCTCTCTCTCTCTCTTCTCCTCTCTCTCCTCTCTCTCTCTCTCTCTCTCTCTCTCTCTCTCTCTCTCTCTCTCTCTCTCTCTATCTCTCTCTCTCTAATAATAATAATCAATAATAATCATAATAATAATAATTCTATCATAATATTATATCTAATCTATCATATAGAAATTTCTACTTCAAATATATAATAATATATCATAATTAATAATTCATATCAATAATAATTACATAATCAAATAAATAATTTCTCATCTTAACTCATATATCTCATATTCAATTATCATAGAGGGGGGTAAGCAAATCCGCTCTCGAGCTCGCATTGAAATTACATCCCTAATTTGGCATTGCGGTGTAGGGTACATACAAGTACCATTGACCTACTACTCACTTTCCCAATGGTTTGCCCTTCTTGTATCATTCCACATCTTCCTTCTCCTATCATCCGCCATGGTCAGTCAGACTCTCCCCTGTACTCACATACAGACCCATAATGCCATCCTATCTGCTCCTCTATCTTCCATCTTACCAGACATCCTACTTCTCTTTCTACTATCCCTCTGTGTGTGGGGAAGGGAGAGAAAAGAATTCCCCCAGGTTAACCGTTCTGGGTGTCGTAAAGGTCACGCAAAGTGATTGGTAAGCTTTAGGTTCAGGCGATCCGCTATCTCTACACTATCTCATCGCTAGGCAAGTGCTTATACATGCCTCGACCTGACCGTGAACCACCGTAAGCGACCTTTCGTCTTCATCTCTAATCCGGCGTAATCTGTTACTGTCTCTCTCATATCGTTCAATTGGTGTTCATCACTGAATGTCTATAGGTCATATAAGATCGCATGGATTGACGCGAGAAGATGCAGAGAGAGGTTGCCGGATTATATTTGAAAGGCAAATTTTCGCATTTGTTTTCGCTGTGACTGAAAACATAAGGTGAACAGGAAAGTGTTCGAAGAACGAGTTTGTGTGGGGAATCAAGGGATGCTTTTGCGTGAATTCTGAATGAGTGACTTGTGGTGACTCAGAGCTATGGTGGATATTTTGTTGTGAATTTCCTAGAATTCAATATTCTGAAAATAAATTTGTGAGGTCAAGGTAATGTGTGGTCTGAAACATATTAGTCGCATTCCTGAAGGTGATGTTGGGAGATGGCTGACCTTCAAGTTGATAAGCTGGATGCCGAAGCCGTGAACTGGGTATGAGTAGGGGACTCTCTAGCATTGATCTCAGTGTCTCAGTTTGGCGTTCACACTCGCAGTGTTGGATATTGATTGATAAAATGAGGTGGTCTCTCAAACAGGCTGGCCTATGGGGTTGAGGAAGAAAATGAGAATGGCGCAGAAAGGTGATTGATTTATTGTCACGGAATAGATTTTGCGAGATTCCGATATGATAAGATCCAGCATAAACTTCATTCAAGTATCTAGAGTATACTACATCAATTTATAAAATAATAGATACAATTTTTTTATATTGTGAAGAAGGGATTAGAGGTGAAACCAGATGATTTAAAAGTAACTGATGGAAAAGACCGTTTTTACGCTTCCACACATATCCACATCAATCTGTTGTTTTATACGAAGGATTAAGTTAGTGGGGGCATGATGGTGAGACTGACAAGAGAACTTGGTATCAGGAAGTAGAAAGAACTTAAACGAGCTTTCGAATGTGATACCAAGATTAACATTTTCTGAACAAATCTGGAGGCAATAATAATAATAATATTACCTTGTTCTTCGCAAATCAATCCCTCAACCACTGAAACCGTACTATCCACTCCTTGTCAACCTGAAAATACCATCATAGGCCTTCTAATATGTAATCTAACAAACAATTTCTAAATATAAACCTAATTTCCCTCCTATCACGTTCTTATCACGTACCTCCTTCATTCTCCTTACTCTTATATAAGTAGCTACTATCTCAACATACGCCCCTCCTTCTCCAACCTTTCTGGCATACCTCACTTCGCCTTCCATATCATTATTTGTTCTCAACTTACGAGCCCCATCGTGTCTTCCCAGTCAATTTCACCAACCTCGCCTCCTTCTTACTAATTTACCGGATAATTCTAATCTCTATACTTTCCTATGAATTATCCCCTCGTTCTTTCTCTCTCCACATCTCTCTTCTCTCCCACTCAATACACTCACCTATTTCTTCTTTAGCACCAATCAAACCACAACTTACTTCATTCCTCTTTCTCACTCCTCACATTTACTCTGCCATCAATGTTACTCGTAGATTTCTTCTTTGAAGTGTTTCCTTCCTCACACTCTCTCTTCATCCATCTCCATTTCCATCATTTCTCTCATCAAAAGTACTCACATTCTCTCTCATACTCCTACTGTTATAGCTATGAATCATTCTCCTTACTCTCTAATCCTTCTAACCTTTTCCAACTTTGCTTCTATCATCTCTCTCAGTCTTCTATCCCTATCCGTCTAAGTCTCCATATCATCCCTTCCTCCTCTTTTCACACACTGTACTCTCTTCTTACTCTCTGTTTTTCTCCTCCTACGTAAGCAACTTTTAGTCTTCCGTTTTCTTTTCATCTTATATAATTTTAATATACCTTCTTTTGAGACCTTCATCTAGTGGTCTTGTATGACCAAACATTCCATCCCCTGCGCATCTTATAATTTCATTTTCAACAGGTGCCTTGCAATTCCAGCTTTCTCTTCATCAAAAACTCCCTCACTCACTCATTGACATTCTTATCTCCTACTACAATTGTACATATCCACTTACTTATTTTGCACTACTAAGCAAAAAAAGAACAGTGGTAAAGGATGTGGGATATCAAAATATTTACACTGACAAAATGGTTGGAGGATCAAATGAAAGAGAGAAGAAGAGAAACATCTGTTCAAGGTTTTTATGGCGAATCCGTCAGACAAAGTGTATTTCATAATGATTAATATTTGAATACTCTCTCCTATATATACTGTAATTGCATGAGGTATTAATATGATTGGTGGTAGTAATCTTACTACCATCTAGGGATATAATATTATGGTGAAAAAAACTTTTGTATTGAACAAAAAACGATGTACAGTCGTATTGAACTATAATAGAAGAAGTGTTAATAATGATAATATATATGGAGTTGATAAGATTGAATGTGAGATTAATATTTAATAAGTGGAGTATAAATAGTGCTAGGGATGTAGGTTTGTCATTCATTGTCATATTCAATTTGTATAATATATATTATGTGAGTATGGGGGTGAGATGCATTATGCAAGTGTCTATAGAGTTAGATGTGGTTCGGGAGGTGCATAAACGCGTGTGTGGACATCGGCTCATAATATATGATTATGATATTAGTATATAAATATCACCGTAATCTTCTTCTAGTGAGCGCTGAGTTGAACAGCGTGATATTATTTGTGAGCGCGATTTAGTGATTCGCCAAGTATCATTAATGCTGTGAATGTCAACGAATCTTAGATAAATTGTTATTAAAGGTTGGATGGAACCTTTTGAATGAGATATAATCTGTAATCCATCACAGAGAGCTTGAGACTTCTATAAGTATAATCACACTATCTTAAGTGTATATTAAATCAATAGCTATATAAATTTAAGAAAGTGACCTATGAGTGATATTATAACAGTGTATATCAATTATATATATAATATATATAATAGCTTTGAATTTTATTATAGGATACCTGACTCGTTAGTTTTACTAGCTTGATTAAGGATCTTGATTTATATCGTATATTTTAATAGGCTTCGTAATTTTAAAGGATCAATATTAGTATTATATATCGAGTAGAATATACTAATGATATATTTAATTATTAATATGACCTATGATGTGTTAAATTTGTCCCTATTAGATATATTTATAAATATATCTTTAAAAAATATTTACATATTTGAGAAAGGCATCCATAAGATGAGCTATATAATTATTTATGTACTCTCTTGGAATTAAATTCACAATGATACTCACATTCTCACTTCTGCTTAATTGGTATGTGTTGGACAAAATTCAAGCTGCATGAGATGTTACGACCATTTATCTATATGAGTTTATGCAATATATCAATAATCCACACTCACCTTACCAAGACTAATATCATATTATATCATCAATACTAAATTAATACTTATATATCTAAATACACCTATACTATTCTAGATAATCATAAATTCATTTACAGAATACCCTAATCCCTTATATATCCATTAATATAACGTTAGTAAAGTGGAAGATATATAAAATAAATTATCTATATATATATATATATATAACATTAGGACCTAAAATTATTTACAAGAATTTACGTTTCAACACAAATTGTTGGGCGCTCATTAAGGTCCATTATGAAGCAGGAAGATTGGAAGAGACTAAACAATCATAACACAGGAGAAGCTATCATAAATGTATGGAAATTAAGTGCATATGTGCTTATTGCTTTATTAAAATTATCCCAAAAAAGCGCATGGCAACTTCTTCAACAAACTGCAATTTACTTTTATTGTTACTTCTGAAGAAGATGAGTGTGGTTTTTATTCCAATATATAAACTGATTAAAATGTGAAAAATTGCATTATTAAGGTTTCAATATTTATGGACTAACTCAAACTTTTAACTTTTTTAAGAGTCTCACCGACATAAAAATTTCACAACCCCCGAAAGAGACCAAATAAACTCCACCAATCTCAGACAGGGGCCTTTTCTTGATAAACATGCTCCCAATATTATAACGAGGAAAGAAGTGATATTTCTCTTCTAGAGCTCTATAATTTCAAGGGTTCCAATTCATGACAATAATGGACCCTGATCACGAAACATGGGAGGTTGTGGGGTTATATATTATGCATTTGGGAATAAAACTTTCGCTTTATTGGAAATAAAACACATGATATGAATGTAGAAGGGCAATCAAGTTTCATAAAGAATCTCAGGTTCGGACTGTCGTAAGACTCTCAAGATTAACCCAGAAATAACGGCCCTCTTAATTTAATTAAGGTGAAATATTAAAACACTAGAGAAAAGCTGATCGAAATGAGAGAGTCACTAGAAACGGTCTCGTGCAACTAGAGCTTGGACGGTGGTAAGTCTGGAGGGCGGGGCTTTGCGTATACTTTATAATTGCGAATACTCTATAATTCTACCTTCCACTAAATTTGTTTCATTGCACATGCGTATCTAATCTGCCTAATGGCATTCCTTCGTGACGACCGTTACTATCGTATTCTCACAGTCGATTACTCCTAAGTAAGGCAGAGTCCTCAACATAACTTCAAGGACTTAGTGTCTCCTTAGACCCAACTAAGCTGTGAAAAGCAAAAATGTATGCACATAGAAACATGAAATAAATCCAGGTAGTAAGACTTTAGGAGTTCTAGGAGTAAAGTTTTGAAGGTCAAATGTAAGTGAAATCAAGAAGTTTTGCACTGTAATCTTGATTGAATAATATCTGGTGTGTATGATGAGATATACTCTTGTTTCGAGTGTGAGGATGTTGATGTATATATTTATTATGGTGTTGCATTACATTACAAATTAGTTTGATAAATTTGTTTGATTTTTGCTCCGCTTGTGGATCTGATCACGAAGTGTATGAGGAAGGAAATGTTGAGAGAATGTATAGATGTTGTGGTGTGGTGTGAAAATGGTGTTTGTGGAGAGAAGTATGTTGATTGGGGTGATGTTTATAAGTTGGATACAGTAAGGAAAATAGTAGAATAAGGGATTAAGAAGGATTATACAATTTACTGAATGTAGGACTGAGTGAGTTGTTAAGTAAGAGAGCTATGGAGATTTTGTTGTGGTGAGTGGTATAGATAGTCTAAGGTTTAAAATCATTTAATAGTTTGTGAGTGAAAAAAGTCAAATTTTTTTTATGGGTTTGCGACAATATATATATATATATATGATATAATATATATACTATACAATCTAGATATGATATAATTAATTAGTTGATATAAATAAAGGTATATAAAATATATAAATTTGTTATTTATTTCGGGTATATATATTAATTAATAATATAATCTGAGATGAATTAGTTTTTATAGAGGATGGTACCGGGAATAGGAGAAAATCATGTTTGCATAAACTAAAGGTGCCCTTGCTAACATATCTGCCCTATCTCAAAGGATTTTTTTTTTTACAGTTATCCACCGACCCCCACTCCAGGCCAGAGGCTATTCAAAGTTCCACGAGAGGGGGTGTCAGAGTACTCCTCAAGTTGCGAAAATTTGGAGCAGACCCTCGTGAACTGAAATGTAGTACTGCTCCTAAGCCAATTCTGCCCGCTAGAAGTGGTTGAGCTGTATGCTTTGGGAAGAAATTAGTGTTGATCAGCAGCTATGGTCAGGGCAAAATTACGGGCTGACACCACTGAGTACATATTTGTAGATAAGTTTTCATTCGTTATGATCGTTATTTTGTTCAAGTATGATTTTTTTTTAAGTTTATTTCTATTGATTTGGCATTTTTTTGTGCCAACATTGCTGACAACTAACAGCAGAATCCCCCCCGGATGCCGGGTTTTTCTGTCTGTAAGGAACTTCATAGCATTGTCAAGTGAGGACTTTAATAAAATAAAAAGATAGAGTGCGAGTGAAGAGTATTTAAAATATGACGAAGTCATGATAAGTCCATATGGTGAAATACAGAAGATGGAAGAGAATTCCACAAACATAATTTATGTTGTGGTTTTGTCGGAAACAGTGTACACGGGAGGACTAGTCCCCACGAGCAAGAAACTATAGTCTCCTACTCCGGTGCGAAGTTCCCCTGGTCAAAATGTCCAAAACCCGATACAATATAGTCTGGTATAGTTGCGTCTGAGTATAAGCCACCTCTATTGTCGCCTTAAGTCGAGCGTCGTAAAAGGTGGTGAGAGTACGCTGAGTTGTGTGAGAGAGAGCTAAAGTGAGGAAATTTCCTGGCACATCCGAGCGACAAAATCGGTTCCCAGATAGGTGAAAAGGACTAACAATTGGTTTCTCCACATGCGTGTACCTAACAGTATATAGGATAAGACACTGCAAAAGCTATTACCACAACATCCGCCCTCGTCGTTCAAAAGAAAGAGGCAGATTCCACTAGGACTGTAATACTGGAATGCAGAACAGTTTTATAAGTCCTTTTTTGCCCTTTGACTTCTTACGACAACTGTACCCAATTAGAACAGGTAAAGTGAATCACCAGACAGCACCACATCACACCCCCCCCCCTCAGATTAATATTAGAGCGCAGTAACTCTGACCTCGTTTCATTGCGACTTTTTTCCCTCTTCCCCCCCATATCATAAATAAGATTAAGGCGGGATGGAAAGGGTGTTGTTTGATACCTATTTGTAACTAAAGATTGAGCGAAATCGCAGGAAGGAGAGTGATGAGAGGAAAATGAGCGATAAAAATAGGATTACAGATCTCTCCCACTCAGATCTTACTATAAAGAACAGAACACTTCTAAGTGGCTTTTTGCACTTGAGAGCGATGCCGCGGGAAAACTAGACAATATTTATTTGAGCACCACTCGTTTCGTTTGGTATAGATGCATTCAAGTGAAGGGAGCGTACTTTGGAAGTCCAAAAAGCAGGTGGATTATTATCTGTTACCAATGCTTAGAAGAGTACCGAAAAAAAGAGATGCAGATCTCTTTTATTTATTGTGTGACTGTGTTCAACTCAAAAGGATATAGACGCAGACGAACACCCGAGACTTTGGGTAAGGCCCCGTCACAAAAAGAGAACACACGTAAATAAAGTTAATAGAAGGTATTTTGGAGAAAGAAATTTGTAGATTATTTAAGTAATTTTGTAAATAAAATTGTAAGTATGGGTCTTTTTTTCTAACACGACTTATATATTATTGTCACATATTAACAATCTCTCTCATTAATTTAGTTGAGATTTTATTTATATACTCATAGCAGCGTATGTACTATTACTCTTATAAGATAATTCTGTTAGGATATAAACATTTTATTATAGATCGAATGCAGAGGAAACAAATTTCACACTAGAAAGTCATACATATAATAGATTGGGGAGTAGCAATGAGACTGATAATAAAAAATAATATAATGGGAGAAAAAGAAATGACAATACAGTGATCACGAGTATACAAAAAAACATTCTTACTGTATAATACGAGTGGAAGATAAAATTTGGGAGTTACATAATAGATTTACTAGAGAAAGAGAGTATAGTACAAGTGTGAGAGCAAATGATAGAAAATTCAGATTAAAATGCACTATTTTAAAGTAGGTGAATTCGTAATAAATAAAATAATATCGTATAAGGAGTTAAGAGTAAGAAACCCCTTCGGAAAGGAACCATTATTCTCACTAATAATATAATTTAGATCAGTATAAATAAAGAAGTATCATATAGATATCCGCCCCTACTAAATATCACAAACATAAAAAACTAAACCGATATATTTAGTAGTGAGATAGCTTAGATATATTTGAAATTAAAAGAAAAATTCTATATATATATGTGTATAAGTATATATTATATAGTATACAAAATAATACAGTAAGAATGGGATGATAAATAATAAACCCAAATGGAAGGGAGCTTGTGAGAGATATAAATGATCAGTGTATAACATTGAGTGTACTACATATATACTTCGAAGTCACATATATATAATTTCCAAACACTTAAATATGATATATTGAACTAAACCTTTGCCTTTGTATATACGTTATGAAAATAAAATTACAGTTATATAAATCGTAATAATAACTCTTTGCATGCTATTTATATTAAATGAAGAAAAAATATGTCTAAAAAAATCCACTATTAATAATACCTAAGTCTCTCCTCTCACTTTCGTAGAATAATCTCATAAAAAGACAAACAAACACACTAATGTCTCAGACATTTTTATACGAGAAGAGGCAAGAACATGTTCTAAATGAAATAAAAGGAAAGAAATGGAAAAGGAAGTATTATCAATCCCAATATACAAATATAATAACTATATCGTGCAAGCGAGAGTAGACAAATGCGAGAGTCCATTGTATCTAGGCGATCGGAGTGAGTTGTAAATATACTCACACGATATTGAATCCCTGAAATCACAACAGTTGAGTCTCAGAGTCTACGAGAGGAATGTTGGCAGTCTTTCCAAGACATTGGAATACGTAAATACAGTTTTCAGGATAAGTAGAAAGTTATGGATAGTAAAAGCTTAAATTTAATACTTAATACCCACTCTAAAGAGTGAGATTGGGTACACATATGTAATTAGGGCAAATTATTAAACAATTACGAATCAAGAGACGGCTTCCCTTACTTGTAGTATTACGAGCGAGACTCGTAAAAATACTATACAGAGATGTGATTTGTGTTACCGTCATATATAGATTAGAGAGCTCCAACACTTATATAATAGTGAGATGGAAGTAGTAGAATATAATAAATAATAGAGTATTAAGTTATTATTATATATATAGAGATCAATATTAGTGAAGTCATATACAGATTTCAGCGATATATATATAATATAATATATATATTTATATATATATATATAGGAGTGATAGGACAACTTCATAGTACCCTTTCTGCGTGTATATATATCTACCGGGTTAGGCACTGATCATTATAGTCCACAAACCAACAAATGAATTCTAGGAAATAGTAAAAATCCATATATAATATATATATATATATATATATATATACTATAGTTATATATCGAGTAAATTATAAATGTAATTTGGCTTTCTCTCGAATTAGTATAATATATAGATCAAGTATTTATAAAACAGAAGTTCTAGAAGTATATATTAGAAAAGATATTTGTCGTAGGTATAATAGAACACTTTAATGGAAGTAAGGATATTTATAAGCTAGTCATATCTAATTATCCTTGACTATGAATAATATTAGTACAGCTTTTTAATGGGTCACTATTTATCGTTACGATATAAGAGATAATTATCTATATATATATACCTTATATATGAGTCAAATATTATATATTACGTTATCTAGCTGAAATGGAAAAATATAATACCTATATATAAGTGATAAAGTGTATAGTAGAAGTAAACTATATATGAGATAATTTTTATTCTTTCACCCACATTGGAAAGATTTTCTTAAATATGAGAAAAGAAATATCTCTGTTGATAATTTCAAAACTTATTTCTCTTAATGACGATCTTCATTAACTTTTATATTTTTAATATAACTAATAATAATAATAATACACCACTCGAATAAAATAAATAAAATAATAGAGTAATAATAATAATATTCAAATCAATTAATTAATAATAATAATAATATAATAATAATAATAATGAAATGCTCATACTAACAACAACTCGTAATTGACGTAGAAAAAAAGCTAATTGATATTAAAGTGCACGTACTCTCACGTCAATTACGAATAAAAACAAATAAGTATATAAATATAGTGGAGATTTAATAATAATAAGAAATAAAATAAGATAAATAGAATTTCCTTTTATATTTTCTCTAATGAAAGAATAGAGAAAATAAAAATATTTTAATAATAGCATGTAAATAATAATAATGAAAGAAATAATAATTGATAAAACAGCATCATTAATAATAATAATAATAATAATAATAAAATATAACTAACTCTAAATAATAAAATCAAGAAATTTATTAAGTAATAATAAAGAATCATATAATAATCACTATAACTCAACTATAATATTACTATACTTATAATAAAAATCTTTATATTACACAAAAAATAAGTAGTCCACAAATATCTTATAATTCAGCATAATTCAATATCGCTTATACTTGAGGTGGGTTCATAAGAGTCCATAATTTTTTTTTCTCAAGTGAATATTGCATAGTTTAATTAATCAAAATTTAGCCAAATTTTAGGAGAACACTCCTATAGAACCACTTTCAATTAAGTCTCTCTAATGTGGAATATCGTAAAAAAATATTATAATATATTATTTATTCTATTTTAAAACTGTATTTCGTTTTAGAAGTATGAATTGTTTAAATCTCTCCGTTTGAATTCACTATTAGCAGCTTGTGTTTTTAGAGATTTATTCAGTGATTTTAACGTCAAGGAACTTCCACTACATGCAATTGTACTAGCCCGATATTCACATATTTTTTACTCAATTATAAAAAAATATACTTTATTACATTGTATGCGTCCTTCATAATTATTAAATATTTTGTTAATAAATTTTTTATTGTATTTTTATATATTATTATTTATATAACTTAATTTACTTTTTTTATAATATATATTAATATTTAACAATATATTAAATTTCCAAGATTGTTTTTTTTAATTATATATATATATATATATATATATAAATAAGAGATTATATAATATATATATACTATTTTATTTATTTATTTTGTGTCGCCCTTTTGAGAGACAGCGACATTTTTTTCACCAATTCTTCCACGGTCTTGGACAACTTCAAGTTTCCTGTGTTCAGATCCTGCGGCAACGTAAGAAAACACACACATAAACGGCAAACAGCCAAATCTGATCGGCCCTAAGAGAAATTAAAAAGAAAAAAATTTATTAAAGGTGTTTAATAATAATATATAATAATAATAATAAGAAAATAGTAAAAAAAAATGTATATAATATGCACTAGTTGAAAATAAATTGATAGGCAATATTTTGTAAGAGACAAATTGTAAAGTATTTTCATCAATAAAATTGGGAACAGAATTAAAAATATTAAATTGTCAGTGAACACTGGATTGGGAACGTAAAAGAAATAAATCACATTGACAATAATATATATACTCAGTATCAAAACACAGAAACTTTACATTGTAGTTAAAATTAAATAATAATTAAAATATAATAAATAATATATTTATAAATTAAATAATAATAATTATAATTTAAATAATTAATAAGAAAAATATAAGATAGAATAATATATATTTAAATAATTATAATTAATAATCAACCGAATTATAAAAACAATTATACATAATAAATAATTTAAATATTTTTCATTAAATCAATTGTAAGAACTTCTAAAAATGGGTTTGAAATGAATTTTAAATGGCCTGTGACAATAAGGGTTGAATACTTGACAGTGGATCCATTAAATCACACTCATCAGCACAAAATGTATAGAGAATTATAATAATAATCTATCACAAAATATTTTATTGAATTAATAAGTTAATAATATATAAAATTTTATACCATTTACGAAGATTTTTAAATATTCCTATAAAGGTATGATTAATGCCATGTTGTTATATTTTGGAATCTAATTGTAATAAATTATAAATATATAAATATATTATATATAATTATTATATATATTATAAGTGCCTGTTTTATACATTATAATAACTACCGTACCTTAGTTTTATATTGTATTATATACAGTAAAGGTTCTCAAAAATAACATATATAATGATATATATATATACTCAGTTATTTTTAATGAGTTCAATTTTTTTTATACTAGGTCTATAATTATAGTGAGAAGCGAAAATAAATAATTATTATGAGTGACACACTATATTTCTTGACATTTTTTATCAGTGATGACAAAAAAAATTTGTTTATAACGTTACTATGGTTTCGAAAGAACTAGTTCAATGATCTTTTTGCAATATTTTGGGAGAACATACATGAATTTTTAAATTACAACAATTCTGTTCATTTTTTTTTTTTTGAATAAAAATTTCACAAATTTTCAGGCACTTGTTTTGGATGCGCAAGGATACACGAGTGTGTATTTCTTGGTAGCCGATAGCAAATCAATGGAGTGCCATTTTTGATACGAGAGGCATAGTAACAGTCAAGCATATCATCACCCAGATCATGAGGTGCTGGTTCACTATATCAAGTTCTATAATTAATTTGTTATTTATGTGACCTTAGAACAGGCGTACGTCAGTGTATATATATATATCTATAGTGGAGTGAGAGTTCGTGTGATTTCATGGACTACCTGACATTGGTTAGGCCCCATCCTTGTTCATGCATTCTCAGCTACAAATTTATGAACATTTTAATATGCACTGCCCGTCAGACCTGGCGCGTCGTAGAATGTCGATAGTAAGGCATGACTTCTGCCCAGTCGCGGACCTCGATCGAAGGGCTGGATAGCAGTTCGATTACTAGCTTCGCGATAGAGGTTGAGCCTTAAAAAAACCCACTTTAAACGAAAAAAAACCCATTCCAATTAAATGAAAAGTGCATCGTATAGCCGCTATAACTCCTATCAACATGCTGTATGGTTGTTTTTTTTTCCTTCTGTCAGTGTGGGGGTCCGAAAACCCCCCCAAAAAAATGTAACAAAAAAAAAAACCACTTGTAACAAAAAAAACCCATGTATATTTTTAACATTATTGTATAATTATTATATGTATATTATATAATATATGTGTATACTAAATTTATATATATATCTATATTACCTTATATTTATATATTCAATCACATTTCGTATGTGCTAGAAGTGACGTCGCGCGCTCCCTGCATGTATAGGATTTTTCCTAGCACTTTAGCATGGCATCCTACTCATAGATATCTCTGAGAGTCAGGTTCCTAACCCTGATTGTTTCAGGTTATAGGGAGTTGATTGCCATGGTTTAAAACTGCATTGTGGCAATTTCACCAAAAAAACCACCGCCCCCCCCCCTTTTCCTAAATGCTCTAGCAATGGTAATATATCGTCTGTCCATGGAATAATTACCCAATATAGGTATCAATTAGTAATATAATCGATACTGCTGAATTCGATTCCCGTGGTTTATGAAAGGAAATCTAATTACTCTTACCATGGTTTAGTATCAAGATAGTATCCCTACCCTTTTCTAATGCAACAAAACCTATGAAATAGGTTGCCGCCACT
>JABUQX010034275.1:0-24613 GCA_015478945.1 Trachelipus rathkii
TATATAATTATTATAATATACTATATATTACAGTATATATATATATATATATATATATATATATATAATAATATATATATATATTATATATATATACTATATATATATATATATTATATATATTATATTATATATATATACTATATAATATATATTATATATATATATTATATATATATATATATAATATATATAATATTACTGTATATATTATATACTGATATATTATATATATATTAATATATATTATAATATATATATATATATAAATATTTATAATATATATAATATATAATATATATAATAATATATATATACATATATATATATATATATATATATATTATATTATATATATAATATTATATATATATATTATATATATAATATATTATAATATATAATATATTATACTATACCCATTTTTTTTCATTAGACCTAGTAATTATAAATAATTTTTTTCATGAGGATTAAGCTTAGGATTTAATAGAAATAAATTCCTTTTATGTACTATATGAGAGTCCTAGGCCCATTTCCCACTTTCTGTGAATCTTATTTCTTTATTTTTTGTGCGGTGTTTTTTTTTAATACACCTAATCATATCTCCGCACAGCTATTAATTCTTAAATCTTTTATTTTTTTTTTCAGAGTGTTCATTTTAATACATTTCTTCTACACTCTTCCACTTTAACTTTCACTTGATTTCTGTTTACCATTTCATCACTATCTTTTTTTTTATGTAGTATCTTTGTATTTTGAATGTGATTTCGCACAATTCCTTAGGCACAATTTTTTATTTTGAGTTCCTTTAGGTTTTTCTTTCCCTCCTGTATATCGTGTATCATTGAACCCAATTATAACAATTTGTTTACTTGTTTAAAAGCTTCCTCTCTTCTAGTATTTTATTTACCATTTTTGGTTCACTTACTTATTATCTTTTATAATTTATCTTTTTATTGTCTTCTAGGTAATTGTATGTTTACCTTTTTCCATATATATAATTCTTTTTTCCAGTTACAAGCAATTTAGATCTCTGATTAGTATAATAATATTAATTTATAATAATAATTTATTATAATTTAAATGTTATTCCAATTATCTTTATAGTTCCTTCTGAAAGTTGACTTCACAGACCCAGAAGAATGGAGTTTAGTGGAGATGAAAGTGGATGGTTTTTTCAGCTCAAGTTCTTTTCAATAATCATTAAAGATGCTCATTAGTTTGACTGTTTAGTTAACACTGCCACATGTTTGCAGAGTTAACCTGTAAGAACTGGAAAATTCATTTTTGAATTTTACAATACTGTTATGTAGAACTTTATGTTAAATTAATCGTTAAATTAAAAAATTTCTTTTTGTTTTGGCAAATCTTTGTTAGGAATTCTTTTTATTCTGATATCATCAATCATCATATTTTCCTCTCAAGAAGTGTTTCACCCGGTCAAGTAAGACTAGCTACTTCGTTTGGCCTTTAAACTTTTTTTTTCTCTCCCTCTCAGACTTTCTGTAAGAAAAAAGGTCTTGCCATTATGCAATTTTTCTTATCGATCCATGTTTCATTTTATAATTAAAGTTTATAGAAGGTGGAGGGAACGGTCTCTACGTTTCGACCTTCTATCTTCGTTGATGTTTTTTAATTAGTTAAAAATATTATAATTACAACACTAGGAGAATTATATGGTGTTTCTAACAATGTAAGTTTAATCAATAGGAAAGGCTGGGGGTTACCAGATTATTATAAATAATATATTATATTATTATAAAATGTCTACATTAAATAATGATATTATAATATTGTTTTTTTTTAACATATATATAATTAAGGTAATAGTAATTGCAGTGTGTAATTAAATTTTAATCAAGCTTGCATTTCAATGTACAATATTAATGAATTAGATTCATGTGTGGAATGGTACCATATAATAAAGTTGTTTTTTTAATATTAAGACGAGAATTAACACAAGGTCGTTTTCCTCCATACACCATACGAGAGAGTTCCTCCAATAATTATCATGGAAACTCGGGCCATTTTAAAGTAAGGAAAAGGATATAATAAAATGAGTTCATCAAAACTAAATAGAGATAAACTAGATAAGATAAGAGCCACTTCCTTCGGCTAATCCAATTAATGTAATTACAGGAAAATTATGGTGATATGTTAAGTTTAAAAATATCTAAAGTAAGTTAAAGATTAATCATAAATTCCTTGTCTGTAGGGAAGAATGAGAGAGAAATTAGTAAAGTACATAAAAAGTTAGGTAAGTTAGGAAATGACTAAAAGAAACTACCAGAATAGTGTATGGAAAAGAAAACTAAAAGAGAACTGCAGGAAATATAGTAGGAGAGCTGCCGACAGAGTCGGTCTCAAAGGAGAACGTAACAAGGGTGTTACGGCTCGACAACAAAAACAAACAATAGGAATGGGCAGACCCCTAGGAGGCTCCTAAGGATCCTTTTACAACCTATCACAGTTAAACAAAAATAGCTAGTTAAAGGAACACTAAACAGGATCCATAAGATTAACCTCAATACAACACACAACCAACAACCTCAACAAGACAGTGCCGACGGGCGAACCCCTACAGTACTCCCCCTAGAGATGATGGCAGGGTCAGAGGACAGATCACAAAGGATACCTTTGAGGTGCCCGAATGGGTCTGCCATATCTCGAAAAGGTGCAGGGCTGAGCTAGCTGGAAAACAAACCTGAAGAGGGGTACTTCGAGGTATCCGTCGTTAAGGACAGACTTCTTAGGTTGACAGGGTGCCAGCGTGAGTTTGGAAGATTTGAAGGTTAGGATACTGCGAAGTAGGGAAACGATGGAAAGGAGTTAAGACGTTCAGGAAGACTTTGAAACTTGAGGTTAATTGAAAGGGAGAAGAAACCGGGAACGGTAGGTAGGGTACAGAACCGAAGTATGAGATACAGGAAGAAAAACACCTGGAGAAGGAGGAACAAGATTCAATGTCATCCGACAGTTCTGATTCCAAAAAGGCAGTTTTAATCGATCTATCAATGGAAAATGACTTCCTTCTTACCTGGTTCGGTGGAACAGTAAAGATTTTTGGTGTGAACGTCGCAGGACCCGGAAAGGGAACCTTTACCTTGGTCCGGCGGAAAAAGGCCTTTTTAATTGGCAGTCAATACGAACCGAACAACATGAGAACAAGGAAGTAAGGGTACAGAAGAATATAAGAAGAATTGTTGAAGGAGTGAAAAGTTGGAGGAGTAGGCTTCCATGAGGAAGCGCATTTCTTCAGACGGAGAAACGATAGGATTAGGATTCGACAGGAAGAGACTAGTGTTGTCAAAAAGAACTCACCAGGGAGGGGGAAAGGACGGAAGGGTTGTTCCATTAAACCAAGCTCTGCAGAAGTGAGAGTTGAGATCTGATTTTAAGGAGGACCCACCGAAATTCCTAAGAGAACTAATTGGCAACGCTTCAATCCAAATTCTCGTGTTCCATGGGCACAAGCAAGGGATGCTTTTAATTGACGATTGAACCGTTCGAAATTCCGTTCGAGAAAGGATGGTAGCTGGTGATGGTGGACTCGAGAGAAACGTAATCACCGTTGTATTCGTTAGGTATTTCAAAAACAATTGGAATCGAACACTGTTTGTTCCTGCTTGATCAGTGGTGGTAAGTGTCAGGCCCGGAACAGTCATGTCCCAACCTGAAGGCTACAATATTCTTAGATAAATAATTCCGTTTTTTGATATCCGGAAGTGGAATAGCTTCCGGCCACCTGGTAAAGCGATCAATGCAGGTGAGGAGATAAGAAAATCCCTCTGAAGGGAGGAAGCGGCCCAACAAGGTCAATATGAACTTATCGGAAACGTTCCGAAGGGAAGGAAATTTTTCCGAGAGGAGTTTGGTGTGTTTTTATGGACCTTTGTTTTTGGCAGGAGAAAAACATTGCACTGGGGTCCAATTTTTCAACATCAGAGTTGATTTTGCCAGGGCCAAAACAAAAGCGTGAACAATTAACTTTTTTGAAGGCCTTTACTCCAGGAATGTGATAGAGAATGCAAGAGTAAGAAAGAAAAACACCAATTTTACGACAAAAAGGACTGGTCGGAAACCTAAAGGACGGGAGAACCTGTCGAAAGCGGTCCGCAAAGAACCAGGTTTGGACAATTCGAAGCGATAATTCGTCTCAGTGGGGTGAGATCGCTGGCGTGTAACAGCGAAATGCTTTCCTGAATAGGGCTGAGCCAAAAAGCTTCGTAATCTTAAAGGATGTTAAGTGGTTGAGATGGAATCCACATGTGAATTCGCGACAGAGCATTCCGCAGTATCCGTTGTCACTCCTGAAATGGTGCCTTTATTCAGAAAGTAAAAACTGGGCGATGTTACTCCATTGACGAGCTTCGAGCTTTCACGCGATTTATTCCGTTTCATGACGTGATTTAAATGGCGAAAATTATCGGTTTGTGGTCGGTCAGAACATGGAATTCCCGACCTTCCAAGAAATACCTAAAATGCCGGATCGCTTTGTAAATGGCGAGGAGCTCACGGCTGAAGGTACTATACCGGGTCTCAGCCGGTTGGAGTTTTTTAGAGAAAAATGCAAGGGGAACCCAATGCTCGTTTTGAAGCTGCTGTAGCACTCCCCCTATTGCAAAATTGGATGCATCGGCCTGTATACGAGTCGGTGCGTCCTCTTTTGGATGCATAAGGAGAGTACTGTCCGCAAGAGCATTTTTCGTGGCAATAAATGCCTCACGAGTTTCCGGCGTCCAAGGAATTTTAGTGGACAACCCTCGCTTCTTGGGCTCTTTAATAAGAAGAAGATAGTGGCTGCAAGTAAAGCGGCTGCCGTGGGATAACCGATGATTTAAAAAATAAACCATTCCCAAAAACTTGTCGAAGGAAGGTTTCGCTGAGTTTCGGGGAATGGAAATTCACGAATTGCAGAAACACGATCTTCGAAAGGTGTTATGCCTTCTGCTGTAACAGTGTGGCCTAAAAATGTCAAAGAGGACACTCCAAAGACACATTTATCGGCATTTATTCTGATACCATACTCATTCAGACGGGTGAAAACAGCTTTGAGATGGTTTTCATGCTCCTCTGCTGAAGTACTGGCTATCAGAATATCGTCAATATAAACCCAACAAAAGGGTAGGCCTCGAAGTACCGTGTCTATGAAACGTTGGAACGTTTGGGCGGCATTTCTCAATCCGTATGGCACACGAAGATACTCGAATAACCCAAAGGGCGTTATCACCGCCGTCTTTGGGATATCCTGAGCGGCCACTGGAATTTGATGAAATGCTCTCACTAAGTCGATTTTAGAGAAAATAGTGGAGCCATGAATATTAGAGTTGAAACTCTGGATGTGCGGGACTGGGTACCGATCTGGGACAGTAACACCATTAAGGGCACGGTAGTCTGAGCACGGACGCCAATCCAGAGAATTTGGTTTAGGGACCAAATGAAGAGGGGATGCCCAAGCAGATTTAGAAGGACGGACAATCCCTAATTCGAGCATATGCTCGAATTCTGCACGTGCCGCTCGAAGTCTGTCAGGAGCGAGACGCCTAGCACGAGCAGAAACTGGAGGTCCTGTCGTTTCAATATGATGTTGCACATCATGTTTGACAGGCAGTAGAGAAGAACAAGGACGAAGAAGATCAGGAAAATCTGAGCGAACCATATTGAGAAAAGGATTAGAAATGTCAGAATTGACAACGGAAATGGAACCCAACGTGAAAACTTGGAGAACACCAGACACCTTAAGGTCGGTATTCCCGTCGAGCAAACGTCGATTCCTAATATCAACCAAGAGGTTGAAATGCTCTAAGAAATCGGCACCTAGGATAGGGTATGCCACATCTGCAACAATGAATACCCAACGGAAAACTCGGCGAAGGCCAAGGTCTAGGGAACAGGACCGTTCACCATAGACCTTAATGGACGTACCATTAGCTGCACGGAGGGTAGTGTCAGTAGGAGAAAGAGGAAATTTTGAAGACGAGGCTGGTAGTAAAGATACTTCCGCTCCGGTGTCGACTAGAAAAACGCTGGCGGGTGGTGGGATCGTAAATCATCAGCCTTGAGTTGTTCACTGTAGCCACCTCAGCTGCTGATTCCGCTGATTGGCTTACGAGTTTCCCAGTTGGGAATTTTGGGTAGTAAGCAAATGGGAATTAGTGCACGGAATGGTACACTTCTTAGCAGATGCACCAAACCTACTGTGGAAGAAACAGACCCCTGGTTGAGCATCAGCAGGATTGTTGGTGATAGGACGAGGAGATGGAGAGCGAGGTCTGCGGGGCGGAGAATGAACGCGAAAATTGAGGACGTTGCTGAGTCTGTAAAGACGCCTGTTGCGTCTAATATTCATTGGCCATGCAAAGGTCGCTGCATTTTGAAGGCCATTTGTCTCCTCCAGCTCTTAAGTAATCCTACTGTAACAGAAATTATATTTGCACTATTGGTAATAGCAATTTCCTGCTCAGTGCCTGGTTTAGCACTTGTTCATTCCTGACCGAATGTGCATCAATATTGGAGAGAGGTGATAGTAGGGTTTCATTGGATGTGAGGAGTGGTGAAAATACCCAGACACGCAACAGCTGGACACAGAAAGGAGAGGAAGACGAAAGACGTGTCAGATTTAGGGTATGAATTACGGTCCCGCCATTTGACCGTACTGCTTCTTTAGCGTTGTGGAGCAGCTGTTGATTAATGCCATTCAAACGGCCGCATTTCGAAAGAGGCAGGCGATTGAAGCCCAAAGTTCAAAAGGAAGGAACATTTGCCGGCTGTCAGCACTTGGGATGGGTCATTGCGCAAGACCAGCATCCGCTTGCTGTCCTCTGGCTTGCTGTCCCCCAGCACTTCCCCCGAAATTAGCTGCTTAAGTTTCTCCTCTTTGGGAATCTCGAAGCCGCTCAACAGGATGTTTCTTCTAGAGTCTGAAAGGGCGTTCTTCAAGAAAGACAATATTAGTAGGAGAAGGATGCGTCCTTGCAAACTGCTCCAGGACAGTTTAGGGCAGAGCTGCTATATAGCAGCAGTACTGCTGCTGGAATGGGAAACACGACAAAGTTGGGAAATACAGATTTTAACAATGGTAAACATACCACTTTTGGACCTTACCAGAGTATATTTGGGCAGCAGAACTGGCATATAATGGCACAGTTTTCCACAGGAAGGAGAAAAGGAAATGTTGATTAGGTATCAGCAGGGATGACTTGAAGGGATGCGGGAGATTAGTTTGAGAAGGTTAATTTGAGGATGTGAAGTGAACCGGATGTTGTAAAGATGAATGGGGAAACGGAAAAAACCTGAGAACATAATGGGAAAAACTATTAAGAGAAGGGAATGTGAATAGAAACAGAAAGAATAAGCGAAAGTTACCACCAAAACGAAATAGGGCAATGAGAGGAAAGAGGAGAAGGATAGTTTAAGGAAAGTGAAACGTCAGTATTAGCCTTGAGAAAGTGGAGGAAGTATAGAGGGAAGAAGTAGAGGAGGATTTTGAGTGGTGATAGCAGTAGTTGTTGTAGACACGTTAGATGAGAGTGCCTCAGTGGAAGAAGAGAACAGGGATATTAAGATCATGAGATTCGTTGTTCACCCATGATTGCAAGTAGGAAACAAGGAATTTAACTTATGTTAATTCTCCAAAAGATTATAAATATTGCACCCCACCAAAATATAAAAATCACGAATGAAAATATGATGAAATTTAATTAAATCACAGATACAATAATATAAATGTGAATATACTAAAGGGGGAAAGAGTGGGCTCCTAGATATATGCCAACGAAAATTTTACTACAAAAAATAATAATTGATGGTAGTTAAAAAAATAAAACACAAATGAGAAAAAAAATAATAATAATAAAAAGAATAATAATAATAAAAATTACAAAATAATAAAATACAAAGAAATAAAAATTTAATGAGAAAAATTAATAAATACTCACAATTAATATAATAATAATAATGAATAATAATAATTAATAATAATATAATTTAATAATAATAATAGTGTGTGTACAATTTTAAATTAAATAGTACAAACACGGTAAAACGTAACTCCAGAGTCACCAAATATAGTAAGGTGGAGGAAACGGTCTACTCGACCTTCTATCTTCGTGATTGTTTTTAATTTAGATTAAAAATTATAGATTTTAAAGAACAAACAACACTAGGAGAATTATATGGTGTTTCTAACAATGTAAGTTTAATCAATAGAAAGGCTGGGTTACAGATTATTTATAAATAATAATATATATATTATATATATACATAAAATAATGATATTATAATGTTTTTACATATATATAATTAAGGTAATAGTAATTGCAGTTGTAATTAAAATTAATCAAGCTGCATTCAATGTACAATTAATTAATTATGATTCAGTTGTGGATGGTCCTATAATAAGTTGTTTTTAATATAAGACGAGATTAACACAAGGTGTTCTTCATAACACCATCACGAGAGTTCCTCCAAATATTATCATGGAACTCGACATTTAAGAAGAAAGATAATAAAATATGAGTTCATCAAAACTAAATAGAGATAACTAGATAAGATAAGAGCCACTTCCTTCGGCTAATCCAATTAATGTAATTACAGGAAAATTATGGTGATATGTTAAGTTTAAAAATATCTAAAGTAAGTTAAAGATTAATCATAAATTCCTTGTCTGTAGGGAAGAATGAGAGAGAAATTAGTAAAGTACATAAAAAGTTAGGTAAGTTAGGAAATGACTAAAAGAAACTACCAGAATAGTGTATGGAAAAGCAAAGAGAACTACATGAAGTATAGTAGGAGAGCTGCCGACAGAGTCGGTCTCAAAGGAGAACGTAACAAGGGTGTTACGGCTCGACAACAAAAACAAACAATAGGAATGGGCAGACCCCTAGGAGGCTCCTAAGGATCCTTTTACAACCTATCACAGTTAAACAAAAATAGCTAGTTAAAGGAACACTAAACAGGATCCATAAGATTAACCTCAATACAACACACAAAACCAACAACCTCAACAAGACAGTGCCGACGGGCGAACCCCTACAAAAGTAAGAAAAATGAATTTGTGGGTTGCTAGCTCTGTCACCGGCTATTGTAATTTCCTTCATTATCTTAGATTTTGATACTGGAAGAAGGTGACATAGTCAGAAAAATTTTTTTTCATGTTTAATTGTTGTGGTATTGGAAATTAACCACCCATACCAGATTTGATAAATATTTTAATTATCTCATTAGAATCTATTTATTCTGATATATCAATACTGAACCCAGATTTGGTTATTTATTACTTTAGTTTTCTTAAAGGAACTGGGTTGAGAATATTGTTTTGCTCCTTCACACATTTTATTAAGATTTTAATATATTATATTATTATTTTTTTTAAAAAAAATTTGATTTAATAACTTAAATTTTTACAAAGATAAAATATTCCATTAATCTTTTTTTATTTCTTCTTTTTATAATATGGAAAGGCAAAATAGTTTATTTGATTGAAATCAGTTATTGCTTGTATTGTGAATTGCTTATTGAATTGGACAGTTAAATCTTTTCATTTTAATTTAAACGTTAATTAGGAGGTATAAATTAAGAGTTTATTGGAGTATTCAGTTTTAAATTTTTTTAGTTACTTTATTTTTTGGTTTAATTAGTGCCATGTTTAAAAATATTTTTTGCGGGCGTAAGTGGTTGTACATTAATATTTGTTTAACTTTTTTAACATTATGTTAGTATTCGTCAGAGGTACAAAACCCAAAGGGAAAACCATCATCATCATCTTCCAAAAATTGGGGGTGGAAGTGCACAAACATACACCTGTAAATGAACGTTTGTAAAAAAAATTATGACATAAGTCGAAAAAGAAGCCTTCCCCCTTACCGTTCCCTCCAAACCCTTAAGTAAAAACTAGTCGCCGTCAGAAAAAAATCCATCCTAGGGCTTCATGAGACGCGACAGCTCTCACTGTGGTATTTAAAAACCCCTCCATTTCACTCCTATTATCACACCTTTCTTTCTTGCATCTGCCTAACTCGCATTCCTTTACTGGATCAAATCCACTTTCTCTATCGGTCTCGGTCAGTCGTCAATTTTCCAGCAACTTTCACCACTAATTTAACTCCGCTTAACCAACCGACTATTCATCCATTCCTTTCCCATAAGGACCAATTTCATTCTCAATTTACTTTGTTAACTCATTTACGCTTTTTTTCCACATCACACAAACTTCCCTGTTGTGCTCATTCCTCATTTTGTCAATTCTCCTCGCACCTAACACGCCCTAGATTGTCCATCTTTGAACACATTTTAACTTTTTACCTGTTGATCACATCCCGTATTTCAAACCATAGCTTCACACTACTTATACATTTAAACACAGTAAACAACATTACGCTCATGCAAAATCATTAGTTCCACATTATCCTTATCACCCTACCCTTAAACAAGTACAATAAACCTCTATTTCCCTATAGGATGTATTCGTCACTCCAGCAACTTCTTTTTAGGTGGACTGTGAAAGCAATTATAATTAAAATTAAATTTATTGATTACAAATGCGGATTATTTTGTAATCATTACTGGAGAAAAGATTGAAAGCACTAATTGAATGTTGCTTATCCTATTGGCAGTGCTTTCTAATACCATTGCCATCTAAATCTGTGTTATAAACCACATAATTTAAATAATTCATCTGAATGTATTTTATATCCGCATTGCAAGTGTCACAACTACAGGGTAATGCTTCATCTAAAATCTTTATACTTCTCTCAAATTGAAGATTATAATAAATATTTTCATTTAAGTTATTATTATTATTATTATTATTATTATTATTATTATTATTATTATTTAGTTATTATTATTATTAGTTATTATTATAATTATTTATTAGTATTATTATACATTTACATACAAATAACTAAAGTGAATCAAAGTTAAAATGAATTAATGAGAGTCGACAATAAACAAATATCTGTTAAGGGCTGAGTTTTATTCTCATAGTTTTTGTGGATTTTGGAACCCAATCATAGTTCTCTACTGCAATTTCATCCCTATTACTGAATTAGATTCACTCTCCTAAAAAAAAAAATCAATATTTAGCAAATAAATTAAGATTTAACTAAGCTTACTCCAATACAGAGTATGATCAGATCGAAAAATAATTTCTATGGACTCAGAAAATTTTAGAAAACATTTCGAAAAATAATTAGACCCTAGATTGGTTAGGGATTTGGAGGTTTTGCTCACGACATGGATTATTGCAAGAATATGAGAGAAGGCAGCCCAGGAAAATAAAAGAAAGGGGAGATAAATATTAAGGATATATTAGTAAGAGAACGAACACCGAAAGAGAAAAGACCTGTGAAATCACTCCTTTGGGAAGAGGGAAAAAACATTTTTAGGATGGAAGGAAAATTGTGATACGTTATTACTGCGAGGGAATTATGAAATACGGGCTGACCAGATAGATTGATTAAAGGATTAAAACCCGAAATCTTGGAAATCAATGAAAACATCCTTACCAAGAGTATAGTTATAGTTGATACTGTGCTTAAAGATTAGGTTTAAAAATAAACTAGTTTAAAAATTTAAAATGATCTTGCAAGTTTTGGTACAATGTAGTATTTTGGGTTTTTAGTAATAAATTAGATTAGGCCACTACTATTTTAAAGTTTATGATTTCATCAGAACTAATAGGGAAATATTCCATAGTACACGAAAACTAAATAGCTTTTAGCTAAATGTAAGTAATGGAAATAAAACCAAGAATGATAAAACCCGTTTCTTTCTTTCTTAATATTTATATTTTCATAGTTTGATAATATTTGTCAGCATGCTACTGTGTTAAAAAAAAAACAATCAAGTAATTTTTTTTGTTTATGTGACTTTCAGGGTGGTGGACGGCAAAGATATAGTGATCGTCGGGAGCGTCTTCTAAAAATTTTGTCCCACAAAAAGAGAACTTCTGGAGCTCCATCATCAGTCACCAACAATGACACCTCACAGTTTCCCGCAACCTCGGTAGATCAGGCTAGTAGTGATAAACAAATTGGGCAGCAAACCTTAGATGAGATTATGAACTACATTGAGGGAAAAAGAACAAGCTCTGTATGTCATAAAAAGGCAGCCAAAAAAGCACGACAAAAAGAGAGGAAGGTAACTGCATTTTTTTTCCTTTTCTTTTCTTTTTCCCCTTAAATGCTGAGACCATTTACTATGGACAAGGCCATTTTTTTCCAAGTATGGGCATGAATAGCCAAAAATTGGAAGATTCGAAGACTAATATGTATATTAAATACGAAATTTCGTTGAGCCCAGACCCATGAGAGAGAGAGAGAGAGAGAGAGAGAGATGAGAGAGAGAGAGAGAGAGAGAGAGAGAGAGAAGAGAGAGAGAGAGGAGAGAGAAGAGAAGAGAGAGAGAAGAAGAGAGAGGAGAGATGAGAGAGAGAGAGAGACGAGAGAGAGAGAGAGAGAGAGAGAGAGAGAGAGAGAAGAGAGAGAGAAGAGATGAGAGGAGAGAGAGAGAGAGAGAGAGAGAGAAGAGAGAAGAGAGAGAGAGAGAGAGAGAGAGAGAGAGAGAGAGAGAGAGAGAGAGAGAGAGAGAGAGAGAGATATGGAGAAGATATGTTGAGAGAGAGAGAGAGAGAGAGAGAGAGAGAGAGAGAGAGAGAGAGAGAGAGAGAGAGAGAGAGAGAGAGAGAGAGAGGAGAGAGAAGAGAGAGAGAGAGAGAGAGAGAGAGAGAGAGAGAGAGAGAGAGAGAGAGAAGAGAGAGAGAGAGAGAGAGAGAGAGAGAGAGGAGAAGAGGTGAGAGAGAAGAGAATGAGAGAGAGAGACGGAGAGAGAGAGAGAGAGAGAAGAGAGAGCGAGAAGAGAGAGAGAGAAGAGAGAGACGAGAGAGAGAGAGAGAGAGAGCATACTATATAGAGGAAAGAAAGACAGATAGACTGCAAAATTTGTTCTAACTCTGTTCCCTAAGCAACTGGCAGTTGAAGTTAGATGGAATTCATTTCAAAGTAGAAGGAGTAATGAAAGGTGGAATCATCAGCGTAAAAGAATGGAGATTATGAAGTTGCAGAGAGAAGGATTGGAAAGTAAAAGTAGATAAGAATTTGGGGGTGGTCGAGGAGAGTACGCATTGAGAAATCATGTTGAATGGTGAGAAAATGAAATAAGTATCTGGGTTTAAATTTGTAGGTTATATGTTGGATGAAAAGGGAATGGATAATGCAGAGTGTAGTGGGAAACTTGAGTGGTAGGAAGGTGGCTGGTGTAATTAAATCTTTGATGAATGCAAGGGGATTTAGACTTGAGATCCCTAGGGTTCTACATGAGTGTATGTTCTTACCTATGTTAATGTATAGTAGCGAAACTACGGTATGGAACAGGAAATATAGATCTAAGGTTCAGTTTATTCAGATGTATGATCTTAATTGCGTGTTAGGTGTGAGAATAATTGATAAAATGAGGAATTAGTTTGTTACATAGCTGTATGGTTTGAAGAAAGACGTGAATGAGAGAATTAATGAGAATATATTAAGATGGTTTGGTCATATGGAAAGGATGGATGATAGTCAATTAAGTGGATCTATAGAGGTGAGTTTGTTGGGAATTGACTGACTGGGAGACCTTAGAAAAAGTGGATGGAGTCAGTAAAGGAGTGTCTGAAGGAAAGAAATGTGAATGTTTCAATTTTGAAGAATGGTGCATAAATAGGAGTGAATGGCGGTTTTTTTGTTTGGGGGGGCATTTCTGTGGGACTGGCCCAGGGGATGAACCCTGAACCCTAACATTGATGAAATACCACGGTGGAGGTCTGAAAGGAAGGAAGTGGGGAGAATTAGGAGTGAGAAGTTAAGTGAACATGGTTGTATGTAAAAGTATGTGAGAACTCTTGCAAATAAAATAAAGTTAGTTGCATGTGAATAAGATAAAACTGAGCCAATCTAGAAGCAAATGAAGGAAGCGCTTCTTATAGGTGCAATAAAAATGTGGGTGTGTTAAAGTAGGAAGTAGGAATTTCAGTGGTGAATGGTTTAATGATGAGATGATTCAAGCGGTTAAAAGTTAAAATGATGACTGGCTTAATGTTCTAAAATCCAATGATGAGATTTCAAAAGAAAGATGTGTGAAATTATATATGGAGGAGAAGGGGAAGGGTAAAAGTTTCATACATAGGAGAAAAAAAAAGGTAAATAAACAGTTTGGAAGGAGTACGAATGGGTACCTACAAGAAAGTAGAAAGTTGTTCTGGAAGGAAGTACGAAAGGTTAAGAAATAGAGAATGAGGGGAATCTTTGTAGAATAAAGAATAGGGATGGTGCTTTTGTAACTGATTAGATGGATGTGAGAAGAGTATAAAGGGAACATTTTGAAAATATGCATAACATTTGACAATAGTGAAAAGGTGATAGTTAATGTATGTGGATTTCATGGTGTCAGAAGAAATAGGTAGAGTGAGAAAGTTGAAGAATGGTAAATCACCAGTGAAACTGGAGAAATGTTCAAGAATAGAGGTGAGATTTTGATTGACTGACTAGATACGGAAGTTGTGTAACAAAGCATTTGTGGAGGAGGAGGAGATTGGAGGAAAGCAATGATAGTACCCTTGTATAATGTAAGGGTGATGAGGGGAACTTAAAGAACTACAGGAGAGTTAGTTTAATGAGTGTTGTAATGAAAATATATGCTGGTATTTTGGATGAAAGACTGCGTCGAGTGACTAATGGGTTGATTAGTGAAGAAAAAGGTGCACTAGAAGTGGTAGAGGATGCGTGGATTAAATTTTTAATATGATGCAGATGTGTGAGAAAGAAGAAGAACAAACTCTATTTAGGTTTTATTGACTTGCAACAGGCGTATGGCAAGATTAATAGGAAAGCTCTGTGACATGTGTTAATGATATATGGTGTTGGTGGTAGGCTTCTGAATAGAATCAAATGTATTTATATGTTGATAGTGAAGCTTGTGTAAGAATAAATGGAGGGAGAGTGAATAATTGTGGAGTGAGGCAAAAATGTGTTATATCTCCAGTTGCATCTCCATGGCTAGCTATTTAATATGTATATGGATGGAGTGATGAAAGAATCAAAGGCAGGGTAGAGTATATTTGAACTACAAAGTAAATTCTTATTTGATAGGCTGAATGAAGTAGAGAGTATTTCTTCTAGCATCATATTTAAAATAATATGGAAATCTAAAAAAAATTCTTAGATGGTTTAAACAAAAAAACATGTTTTAAGCCAAATAATTTTGTTTGTAATCCTAGTTTTACCTTGCTAAAAGAAATATTTAAGACATTTTGATTTAACCTAATGTCACATAAAGATTATAACTTCTGTAGAAAAAGTTTTAACTAATTTTTTGGTATCCTCTCACTAAACTCAATTGTCAAATTTTTTATGTTTACTGAAAATTTTAGCTCTTCTGAAATATTTAATTTAATTTTACGTTACAAATTTTTACAGCTTGCAATGAAGAGACAAGAGGAAAAGAGGAACTGTGAAAATAGATCTGAGGATGAAGAAGATGAATATGAAATGAGTGAAGAAAATGAAGAGGAAGAAGATGGCCCCTTAGCTGAGCTTCGACGAAGAGCTCCTGATGTTACCATTACAGTTGTGAAACCAGGACAGAAGACCCCTAATCAGAGAATATCTAAGCATCAGGTAATTTTAAACTTTACAGCCTTGTTAATTAAATTTTCAACTCCAGGCTTGTTTAATTATTTTTAATTAAGCATTGAAAAAAATTGCCACTTTTTTGTTAAAAAATTCAACAATTTTAAAACCCATTTGTTAAATTTTCCTTAAGGATAATCAAGATATTTAATTCTGTCAATAATGTTAAGGGAGCCTAGATTAATTGGTGATGGTTTGCCCGTACACACACTCACGCACCATCAAACTCATGTAATACTGTCCCGTCTTTACAATGAGCTCCATTCCTCCCTTCATGATTACAAATTTAGAGTCAATAGAGCACCTTTCCCCCCCCCAATGTCAGAGATGTTTATCCCAGTCTAATAACGACATGGAACATCTCTGCCTTGACGGACATCAGACACAACTTCAATATGCTCCTTCCAACATCTCTTAACCCGCTCTCATGTGGTGGCACAATATCTCGGGGTACTGGTTTCTCGTAGCAGGGAAGCGGGGGGCAACAAAGCATATATATATATATATATATATATATATATATATATATATATATATATATATATAAGTATATATATTATATATATATATATATATATATATATATATATATATAATATATATATATTATATATATATATATATATATCTACGATTCTACGGAGTTTAATATATATATATATATATAGTATATCCTTCCTTCCTTTCTTTTAGCTCCTTACCAACTGGGGGTTCTGGCGCAAACATGCACCGGAAACAGAATTGTTGTGTAGAATGGATGCCATTTGTTGAAAATTTATTACTTAGGATTACTTACATACCATAGATGCTCCCGTTTTCAGTCATTCCCAAAATCTTTAGACTTCAGTCGAAAAAGAAAGACCCCCCCCCATACCCTTAAGTGCAAGCCTATCTTAGCCAAAATCTACCTTAGAGCTTCACCTACCGCGACAAAGTACCCACTGTGGTATCTCGTCACTGTCGAGGTTCATCCCCTGGGCCATGCTCACAACCATACCCCCCTCACAAAACCCTTACCATTTAGTATTATGCACCATTTCTCTGTCTTATACCATGCTCATTCCTTTCAATAAAACACTTATTGATTTTATCCACTTTTTCTTCAGTTTCCCAGCCGTTCGCTTTCTGACACACGCTCACCACTTTGCAACCACTTAACCAATTGACTACCATCCATCTTTTCCTTGCCGCAGCTTAGCGCTCGCTTGTTGGCTATTTGTTTATTCAATGTGTATATCAAAGGGTATTTTTATTTATACTACTTACTTTACTTATCTCCCCCAAGCTCCCCACCTACGTGAAACGGGCAACCTCGAGATACTCCGCCACCAGCGCCGGCCTCCCAGAGATCTGTTAACTAATGGGTACTGAAATTACGTCTGATGTTCGCCAAATCAGGGCAATCTGTGATGAGATGCCTTGTGTTGTCAATTGTTTGGGATTGACATCTCTGTTGACAGTAGGGAGTGGGATAATTAAAATAGTTAAGCTTGTATTCCTGAAATGAGGGGTGGTACCCAGAGCAGAGCTGTGACAGCATTTCACGAGACTTGGTATTGCAAAGCTTGTTCCGTGTTGGAGATTTCGGGTGGATGTGCTTGGTGAATGGTATTGTTATGGTATCCGGAGATCGTTTCTTGGGTTAATTAAGTATGAATGTTTTTAATGATGGGGGTGTCAGTTGGTGGGGAGGTGGGGGGCAATCTGCTGTTTACATCAGAATAGTATTCCTCTGGTGTAACTTTCATCCTTTTAGGTGCAGGTGGTTGATGTAAGGGGTGATCTATGGAGAGTGATTTACTGTAAAATTGGCTTCTTATCTCAAAATGGGACCTTAGAGGGAGGATTTTATTTCAGTCAGATGATGATGAATATAGGTATGGAAGGAAGGCAATCAGTTAGTGTCCTGAGGGTCTTGTTTTGAATGACTTCTAATTTTTGAATGTTATATTTTGAAATTGTGGGAGCCCAGGTGGGCGATGCCTAATTTAGAGAAGGATGAAGATATTCTCTGTATACTATAGAGTTAGTTTCTTTGTGCTGGCCAAAGCTTGTTCCTGATGGCGCTCTCAATAACCTGAGCTCCACATCCCCAGATGTAGAGTTATGGTTACCTCTTTTGCTCCTCTAAAATTCTTAATTTCTGCTAAAGCTGAACTGTTTGATCATATTTGTGCCTTTAATTCAACTCTAGCAATTCCGGAGCCATTTCTCCTCTCTTTCTTCTTTCAACTCATTAAGATGTTATTTCTGCTCTTTTCAAACTTAACATTAAGACGGATGATCCTCAAAACTTGCACTTCTGAGCTTGCACCCTGCCAGGACAGACTGTTTTGTCTTTACCTTCTGCTGAAAGCCTGTGCTGAAGAGAGGGGGGCCTCAGCCACCCATCCATCCAACTAGCTTTCTATGACTTTAACCTCTGTTCTTTCTAAATTTTTTGAATCTATCCCTAACAGGAAGATTTAGAAACCTTCTAAATCTTCTAATCTTATCTCTGATTGTAATATGACTTCTGTAAGGGACGCACGACTGATGGTCTCCCTTACCTTCTCTCTGACTCATGGTCCCCTGCTCTTCCACATTTCGGTGAATCTTTTACTATGGTGCTAAACATATCAAAAGGTTTCGATTGAGCCTGGCTCAAAGCTTTAGTTTTTATACTTCCCTCTTTCGATATCTATCCTTCTCTTTGTAACCTCTTGATTTTCGTTCCAGTCGTTCTATTGCTACTGTTGTTGGTAGCCACCATTTATCCTTTAAATCTATCAGTAGTGGTGTTCCTCAAAATTTTCTTCTATCCCCAATCTTTTTTTTCTATTTTGTCTTTACCTTCTGCTGAAAGCCTGCACTCATTACTTAAGCATGTGCTTAAGAGAGGGGGCCTCAGCCACCCATCCATCCAACTAGTTTCAATGACTTTAACCTCTGTTTCTTTCAAATATTTTGAATCATATCTCAGGACAGATTTAGAAACCTTTTAAATTCTTCTAATATTCTGACTGTAATATGACTTCTGTAAGGGACGCTGTACGGGTGCCCAAGATTTGCCCCTCTTTGGTCGGTTATTTCACTCTTCATACCCCTTCTATTTTGAAGGACGACCTACCCAACAGCAAATAGGTGATGCTAGGAGGGTGGCCTTGGAGTTACTGACCCCTGATCTTTCTCGTACTTCTAGTTGAATTAAAGAAAACATGATTGCTTTCAATGATTAATAGCTCAGTTTCCTGCCTCAATCTAGTCAGAATTCCACTCAACTATATCTTTTAAAAACAAACTCAATATTCTTCAGTTCATAATATTCTCTGGTATTTCTTTCTCATGATCTTTCTTAGAAGGATCACACAGTCTTCTTTCTACCAAGTTGGGTGTTTTGAGACACTTTCAGAACTTCTTCTCACCACCTCAGTTGCCTACGCTGTGTTAGGGTCATTCGTTCGCCTTGTACGGAAATGTGTATCACACATATATGGGGTGGTTTCCACCTTACTGCTCTTACTTGTTACAGGTATAGTCCTGGTGGCTTTATACGGACTTGTCAAACTCTCCTACTCTCACTAGCTTTTCTCCAATCTTTCTAGCCACCAAACTGCTGCATCACTCTCCTTACACTTTTGTTATTACAATATATCCTGCTCTTCTGAATTTTCCAATCACATATCTCCTTCTTTGAGGAGAGTTGCACAACTCGTCTTCACAAACTCTCATTCCTTCTCTGAGAACAAACTTCTGATCAGAACATAACGCTATCGTAATCTTAATTGTAATCTCTACTGTAAATGTCTGGAACACAATTCCTTCTATCTATTTTTTCCAACTTCCCATTTGATATCACAAGTTTTACACCTTCGCAATACAGAATCAATGACAGCCTTTAATTTGTCCTTGGTTTCCAATTTATCCAAAACTGGTGGAATTTGGAAAGCCTCCAACCTTTGTATATATATATATATATATATATATATATATAATATATATATATATATATATATATATAATATATATATATATATATATATATATATATAATATATATAATATATAACATATATATATATATATATATTATATTATATAATATATAATATAATATATACTATATATATATCCTGTGATTAAACCGTGCCCACCTAAACGTGGTGAGGGGGTTCAGATATTCCTTCTGGATATCTGCAAAGTTTGCACGTTCCTCTTTTTCTTTTCAGTGTTGTTTATTCCCGCTTTTGTTTTGTGCTGTTATTTCCCGCTCTGTTTTCTAGGTTTATTTTTGGCCATCCCATTCCCCCTTACGTAATTTGGTACTACTTTTCTCCCTCTTTTGCTGAGTGGCCTCCCTTTTTTTTCTTCCTTCACTTGCCCTTATGGCTTTTCCCGGGTGTCTGTTTCTGTTTGGGTCCTGGGTCCGTCCTCACCTCCATCCCACGCGGATGAGGGTACAAAGGTTATAAACCGGTCCTTTCCGCCTATGACCGGCCGCCTAATTGTAGGGCGTTCCTGAGCTTGGGGGTTAACAGCTAGGAGGCTGACCTGCACTGGGTGTATAAATCCCGGGCTTTCGCGTTCGGGTACCATGTGGTTCTTGGAAGGGGACTGTCGCGGAGTTCCGGGGGGCTCTCCCGAGGCAACATCCGCTGCCCTCCCTACGGGGTGGGGTTTCGGGGCGGGTTGTGTTGGGTTCTGGCCTTGGGCTCCTACAGTGGCCAAGACACTTTCCCATAGGTATAGTTTCCTCCTCCTCCACCCCTTACCTTCCTTCCCTCGGTGTAATTGTTTTTTATGTCTCATTTGTTTTTATTGTTATTATCGGTTTTTTATTGCGGTGGAGAAGTTTCATTAATAAGGAAAAAGTAAAAAAAAAGGATTTAAAAAAACGGTTTTAAAAGAAAGAGCGGATTCCATCTAAAGAAAGTCGGTTCCCTCCGGCATTTCCTTCCCTGGCTCCTCCTACGGCCGGGACCAAGTATTAGGGCTTGATGCCCTAAGTAGAAGATCGAATGTTTCGTGCTGCTCGCTCATCAATCCAGCAAACTAACTCCTTACACAAAAACCCCAGATTCCGGCTTTAATTAGTCGATACCTTCCTCATCTTTCCTGGTGAGGCCTGTGTCGGCATCTGTACCTGCGTTACCTTTTCAATCGCGTCACCAGAGGAATCGGGCTTCTTCTTCCTCACACCGTGGCCCGCCTACTCGCTAACAATAAACGCCTCGACCTATTGAACGGTTTCCGTTCTCCGGACCTCCGCTGGGTTCCCATCCGCTTTTTGACAACACTACCTTTGTACTGATTATCTTAGTCGGCTCGACTTCAACATGACAAACCTCTTCACGAAGCTCTCGTAGCCATCTCGTCCTTAGTGACGCGTTAGACTACGTAGTCCTCAGTACGACCGATCATCAGGCGGCTCCCATGAGGAATGGTTCTCTCTCCGCATTCGTGCTGCCTCTCGACACATCAGAGTCAGTATTGGCCTTCGTCTTTCATATTTGGGCGATCTACCGGTTGTCTCCACGGCCTGACGTGATGTTCGCAATTACACTAAAGGACAGTGTATGCTTCCGGAGGTCCCGTTCCGATGATCTGAGGGCCATTCTCCGACCATTTAAAACAAGCGAACAATTCCGGTCAACAAATGTAATAATGCGGTTTTCCCTCCTCATAAGGGTACTCGTCCCACTGTCCCAACCTCGTCTTCTCTCCTTTTAGTGTAACATTCCCTCCGACGACCAGGGTGAGCTCGCTTCCCCGTCCACTCTCGGATTCGGCCTTAAAAACAATCCCGGCCGCACCCCCAGAGACTGTTTTCAAAATGTCCAATAAATTTGGCCATCCTCAAATATTGTTAGATCTTCCGCAGTTTCAATCTGTCCGAGTGTGGTGTACAACTCTCCACAGCTCCGGTGCGAAAACAACGAACGCCTTGCTTGTGCCGAATTGCATAGGGTTCCTCATCAGGCGTTCATCTGTTCACTGCCCTCTTCTTTTCTTTTTGGAAAAGGAGATTCTTTTGAAACAGTGTACCCATACAGAGCACCAAGCCTCGAATCGCGTGGAGGCCCTCTAATATACTAGAGAAGATAGGACCATTCAACCAAAAACTGCCTCTCCTCCTTTGCCGACTGAAGACCACAGGACACATTAATCATAAATATTAACCCCAAAGCCACCCTTCCTCCCCCCATCAAATCGCCACCCAAACCATCAAAGGATGCACACCTCCACCTCCTCTTACTATTCCTAGGCGCCTTATAACCGGGTATCTTTCGCAGCTCTCTCCGATCGGGATACTGTACCCACTACTGGGTTGCCATCACATCTTCTACTCTGCAAATCGAACTCCCCGCATCTCCCCCTACGCATGACCGTACTGTCGCTCGTCACACCTCCCAAGTTCTCTCCCGCATATCTCTATGCGTGTGGCTTTCGGTTGAAGTTCATGGCGCAACCCAGGGTTTGTATGCTCTCCCAATTTCTGCGTTTCTTCTCCTGAGTTTGGAATGCATCCCCTGCGTTAGCCTCGATGATGACTCTCCTTTGCCGCCTGTTTCCCGTAAACGTCCGGCTCCTGTGTCTCCTGGGAAACCGCTGAAACCGTTCTTCTCCTAGTATTGTGGATTCTCCTGAACGTGTCACGTCTCCTTCTGCGAGGGCGGCCATTACTCTTTTCACATCGGGCGACGGATTTTCTTAAAATCCTCGCCTTCTGCCTGCCCGTCCGACCCCGTCCAACCGGGTCTCCTGGTGGTTTTGCACACAAACGTGCCTCGTCGCTCGAAACGACCATGGTGTGTGGTAAAGCAATTCCGATCTGGTTTCGGCTATCTCCCAGATAGCTTATTCGGGGCCTGCTCTCTGCATATCTGACCCTTCAGATTCGCTTATTCCACGATTACCCCGAGTCCTACTCTGAATATCCCGGCAAATGAATGTACCCCTAGACTCTAATCTGAGTTCCTCAACTTGGGATCCAGGTCCCCCCCCCACTGTACTTCTTGTGCTCCCTCACTGTGAGTCCGAGTCCCCTGTTGTTTCGGGGGGATTCCGGTGCCATTGGGGGAGATACCAACTGTCTCTCCTGGCCTCTGCTTTCTCGTGTCCTTCTCTGCTGGGCGCCCCCCGCAGGACGCTGAACTTTGTGAGGATGTGCTTCGGGCCTCCTCACCCCGTTCCTTGGTCTGGTTCTCCTCCTCTGCCATCCCTGATGTGACCTTTTCCGCCATTAACGGAGTCTTCGGGTGTGGATAACACCTGTGCCTCTTCCTGCGCTGCCCGTCCTGGACGGTTGTTTTGGGGATTCCCCCTGTCCTCCCCCGTTGAGTAGACGATCCTTTCTTCTGAGACCCTCTGATTGAAGTTGGTTTTGGTCCGGCCGCGTTCTTTTTGGCGGGGTCGCTCCAGGCAGTGGTGGGGAGTGTCATTCTCTATCTCAGGAATAAACCTCCTGTGTTCATTCTCCATGACCCTTCCTCTTTCCGCCTGGGCTATAAGGCGCCCCTCGTGGGCCATCTAGTAACCCGCGCCTTCGATCGATCGACGCGTGCTTCTAAAAAAGAAAGCTGAAGCCCATCCCATATCAACAATTGTAACAGACCGCCTTAGCAATGCATAAGCTTTCCTTTCCTTTCAATGACTAAGTTGTCTTCAATGGAACTGCCAGTGGTTACTACCCGAACTTCGAAAAGTTGGGTAGACTTATTGAACATTGCTATATCTCCAAGGGTCCATCTGCCTCCAGAAATTTTGCAACTGCCCTACCGTCTTTTCTGCGCCTCCAGAATATAGTTACTCTCGCTTCCCAAATTGGCGCTTAATGATAGGGGTGGTGCGGCGATTCTGTTCCAACGAATCCGGTTCCTTTCACTCCATATCCCTTCCACTCGGTCACCCGCGTAAGCATGGCCCGTGTCCCACTCTCGATTCCCGTTTAAAACTATTTTGTGCTCTGTCTAACCTGCGGCCTAGTGCATTTACAGAACGAGAGAGGATCTTTTCCGGACTGTTTCGAAACCTCCTCCGCCCTTGTTTGGTTTATGGGGACTTCAATATTCGCCAACCCTTGTGGGGTGACTCGGTTTCGTCACCTAATGCGGATTGGCTGTTGGGTGTTTTTTGCAACGGCTTTTCGTTGGTTCCTTCAACACGGTTCCAACTTCGAACGTGCTTTGACACTCGTACATTCCTCCTGTGTGGACATCTCCTTGTGCTCCTTTTCCGTTATCTGAACAAATCCTGGTGGGACAGGTCGCCCTTAAAAACCTTTTGTGGGATGTGACCATTACCCCTATCTACCTTACATCTCTTTTTGCCCTGATCGTCCTCCTACGCCTTATACCAGCTGGCGTTATGACAAGGGTGATTTTTTCTCCTTCCTAGATGCAACATACGTCCCCTGCCTCCCCGGCCACTGGACGTTTTTTCTTCCCCTGCCGGGATGCGGTTCACATATTTTGGCGGATGTTGTTCTGGGGGCGGGCGGAGGCCCATATCCCTCGCTCTCTGCACTGTTCGTGTCGTTCTGCTACAAAACAGAAAACCCGTGGTGGAACGCCCGATTGCCGCTCGGGCCTAATCAGTGTCTAAACGTCAACTCTATCGCTCCTACAAGAAAACACCTACACAGTCTAATTTGATCCTCTTTAAGGCGCTGCTGCTCGGTCTCGGTGGTATAAACAGGAGGACCAGGAAACAGTATTTTCGAACCTACGTTTCCACGATCAATTCATCTACGCCATTGTCGTCGGTGGTATGGTGTTTTTGTGCGCAAAATATCTTCGCAAGCACGTACAGGGATCCCACCGACAATCATTCAGCTATGGCCCGCACCCGTGTGACATCAATTTTCCGCATCGGGCATTAGTTGCTGATGTCCTGGGATAACCATTTTGCTGCTGCTACAAGCGATTAGTCGGTAATCTGAGCCTTTCCCGATCGATCCGCGCCCGCAC
>JABUQX010034276.1:0-28302 GCA_015478945.1 Trachelipus rathkii
ACAAGTTCTGCTATAAGGAGGAGATATCCTAAATGTGATTAGAGAGATCCGATAACCAGAATGATACGTCCTTGCTACGAATTAAAAGTTTGGAGGGGGTTCGGAAAAATTTCAAGAAAGAAGGTATGGCATGATCCACCTCTATGTATGTAACGCGTACTTCACAGCGACAACGTCCTTATTTATGGCAGGTATTTTGAGTGGTATTAAAAAGTTCTCATGTATCGGTACTTCTACGCTTTTGCGGGAGAGGGAGAGAGACCAATATGATCTTTCCAGTCAAGGAAAGTAGAAAGCGTTAAGAATTGAGAATAAGGGGAATCTGCTTAGAATAATGAATAGGGATGGTGCCCTTTTGTGTAACTGATGAAATGGATGTGAGGGAGTGTGAAAAGAGTTTTGAAATCTTGCACAATATTAACAGTAATTTGATGAGGTGTTTAGTGAATGTGTGTGCCGTATTGATGGTCTGCCAAGAAGAATAGTATTTGGTCGAGAGTTATTAGTAGGAGGAGGTAAGGGTAGGGTGAGAAAGTTGAAAAGAATGTTAAAATCGGCAGGTATAGATTGAATTACTAGTGAAATGCCATCAAGAGCGAGCGAGATGGTGACTGATTTAGCGACTTGGAAGTTGTGCCTTAATAAAGCGTTTATTGGAGGGTATAGCTTCCAAGGATTGGTAGGCGAGAAGCCGATGTCGAAGGAGAACGTGCACGGTAATAGCTACCCGTTGTATAAAGGCGTAGGGAGAGAAAAGGGGAACTGTTAGAAATTATAGGGGAATAGAATGGGGGAATAAGTTTATATTGAGTGTTGTAGGGCGAAGAACATATGCTTGGTCTATATTTTGGCTCTTCCGAGAAGAAGTGCACGTCGAGTGACTGAGGGGACTGATTGGTGAAGAACAAGTGTGCGTTTTAGGAGTGGTTAGAGTATGTGTGGAAGTAAATCTTTACATTTGAAACAAAGATGATTCGAAGGGAAAAATAATGGTTCCTGTTACTCCAAATTATATTAGGGTTTTATTTGTCATTATATGGCGATATGATTTAAGTAGAGTTAATAAGGAAGCCTTATGGCAGTATTAAGTGATGATTTATGGTGTTGGTGTAGGCTTCTGAATGGAATCAAAGTAAGTGTATGACGATAGTGAGCGTCTTAATGTGTAAGAAATAAATGGTGTCAATGGTGATTGTTTTAGGATTAATAGCGGAAGTGAGGACAGGGTTTGTGTTATGTCTCCTTGGTTATTCATATGTATGCTATATGGATGGGCGTTATGAAAAGAATTCGAGTATGGGATGAAGATGGCAGGAATGTGTTTAGAATGATTGCGAGAATGGAGAGGAGTGAAGGGTGCCCTAAACCTATTGTATGCAGGATGATTTGGTTCTCTGTGGCGAGTCTGAAGAGAGTTCTGAGATGATGGATGGGAAGAGATTGGTCACAGGGTATTGGAAAAGGAGGGTGTTTGAAAGTAAAACGTAGATAAGAGTAGGATTATGGTCGTGAGTGAGGACAGTCCTCCATGTGAAGTTATGTTATAGTGATGAGCAGTGTGAGCAAGTTGTCTGAGTTTAAATATAGGGTATGTGTTGGACGAAAGGGGAACGGATGATGCACGAGTGTAGTAGGGTTAAGTAGGAAGTTGTGAATGGCAGCAGGAAGGTGGCTGGTGCGCATTAAATCTATGGTGAATGTAAAGGGACTAGTCTTGAGTTCGTGCGCTAGAGTCTTACATGGGGTATGTTGTTACCATGACTTTATTGATATGGTAGTGCAGAACTATGGTCTGAATTACAGAAGTTATAGATCTAAAGTTAATGTGTTCAGATGCGACAATTACTTAGCGGGCACTGCAGGTGTAAAAGAATTAAATAAAGATTAATAAGTGAGGAATTGAACTATTAGAGAGTTGATTGGTGTGGAGATTGGGGAAATTGAGAGAATAAATGAAAGTAATGTTGAGATGATGGTTTCGTCATGTGGAAAGGATGAATGAAGTCGGTTGTTGTTAACCGGATGTATATGTGAGAGTGTTGCTTGCGGAAGCCGACCGGCCTGGAGACCTGAAGAGCAAAGTGGATTGACGTCGTCGTGAACGAATGTCTGAAGGAGAGAAATGTGAGTTTGGCAGAGGCGAAGAAAGGTGCATAATAGGCAGAGTGAGAATTGGCGGGGTTTTGTATGGGGGCATGTTGTGGGCCCACCTGGGCCAGCGGGATGAACCCTTACATTGGACGATTTACCATAGTTCGGTAGTGCAGGCCGCGTCAATCGTCGCGCCGTCCTATATGCTCTAGGGTGCCAATTTTCTGTACTGTTGACGCAGCCCTCTCACTAATTAATGGCTACCGATAGGGGCGTAAGCTGGGGCTTCTTTCGACGTTCTGTCATGTTCTCTACCTGCTTTTCTTTCTGATGCTTGTTTCAAGCACCTTACCCCCAATCTATGGGGCAAAGAGGAACGTGAAGAAAGAAAGAAAGAACTACTATATATATATATACTATTTATTATATATATTATAATTATGTAAGTTATAGTAATATATATATATATATATATATTATATATAGTATATATATACCGTATATATATTTATATATATATATATATATATATATATATAATAGTATATATATATATATATATATATATATATATATATATATATATATGTACTGTATATATATATATAACTATATATATTATATATTACTATATTATTATATTATATATATATATATATATTATATTATATATTTATATATATATATATATATATATATATATATATTATTATATATATATACTATATATATTAGTGATATATATAATATTATATATACTATATATATAATAATATTATAATATATATATATATATATATATATATTATATATATATTATATATATATATATACTTATATATATGTGAAAGAATAGAGGTGCATGGAATCTAATTTTTATTTTTTGGGGGTGCGCCACTAGAAAAAGATTGGAACCACTGCCCTAGAGCACTAATTAAAACTTTACTAAGTACTAAACTCTCCTCTATATATTGCATACCTCTTTTACCATATTGTATTTACTGCATATTTAAATGTTAAAAACCCTAAAAAGACTTGATAGACATAAAAAAAAAAATTAAAAAAAAAAAAACATTTTCGGCGCTCTGGTTTTTTTTTTTAAAAAACGAACACATTTTTTTTTTAATCCCAACCCTAATTATTATTATTATTTATCAGCAGTAACATTGCTCAATCCAGACAAAAGGGGAGTCGCAAAAGAGCCCTAAGCCGAAGCTCTATGGCCAAGACATCACACACTCAAAAACATCCTACTATGCTAGCGTGGACACGCGTGGGTGTTACTTTTCAAAAACCCACATGAGCTGACATGAGCCTTTTCCTTAAATTGACTGAACACATGACACAAGTGGACACATAACACTACAAAAACTTAAAAATGCAATGCCTTTAAATTTTAATACACTAAGTGGCACACAACAAATTTGGCCAACAGAAAGAACCTTTAATAATAATATTAAAACAATTTTTGCCCTGCATGAATATAAACTATAATAATATATATATATAGTCATTATATATTAATATATATATAATATAATATAGATATATAATATATTTATATATTATATATATTATGATATATATATATATATATATATATATATATATATATATACTATATAAATATTATATATATATATTTATATATATATATCATATATATATATATATATATACCTATATATATATATATAATATATATAATTATATATATATATATATAGTATCAATATATTATATATATATATATATATTATATAAATATAATATATATATTAGATATATATTATATATATATATATATGCTACAATACTACAATTAAACCGCCAGTTCAATTTGTAAGATTAAAATAATCCTTGAGTGATTCATTCACTTACCAGGATTTAGATTTTCCCGGCCTCCTGCGAAACGTTCATTGCCAAGCGTGTACCACTTGCACAAACGCATAGGCTAAAAAGGATACGCGAACTTAAACTCTATGAAACAGGCTCTATTCATACTGGAATTAAGACCGCTATAGCAGGACTTAGATACCTCAGCCACGCATCTCCGCCTACACTCGAGGTCAAAGGTAACACAGGACCCATGTAAGGAAGACCACTCTAGATCGTGAGTTATACATTTGATATAGATGTAAATACTGCCAATTAACCCAGTTCAATGTTGTTATATGTATACTCCGCATCTAGAGTGGCGTTCTCCTTACATGGGTCCTGTTGTTACCTTTGACCTCGAGTGTAGGCGGAGATGCGTTGGCTGAGGTATCTGTCCTGCTATAGGCGGTCTTTATTCTATTGGAATAGAGCACTCGTTTCATAAGGTTTTAAGTCGCGTATCTTTTTACCTTATCGTTTGGTCAAGTGGGTAACACGCTTGGTCATTACGTTCGCGAGGGCCCGGGGATCTTAATCCTGCGTAAGTGCAAGAATCACTCAAGGAGCTTATTTTGTTTCTATCTATTTACAAATTGAACTGCGGTTAACTGAAGTTATTATTACATACTCATACACAATTATACTCCGATCTAGAGTGGTCCCCTTACATGGGTCCTGTGTTACCTTTGACCTCGAGTGTAGCGGAGATGCGTTGCGCTGTGGAGGATCTGTCCTGCCTATAGGCGCCGCCGTCCTCAGTATTCCTATTTGAAATAGAGCACTCTTTCAGTAGGTTAATCGGTCAACGTATACTTTTAGCCCTATCATATTTCGGTCAAGTTTGGTAACACGCTTGCATTACGCGTCTGCGATGGGCCCGCCGATACGATCTAATCCTGGGTAGCTGCAAGAATCACTCAAGAGTTATTTTATTATATATATATAGTTATAATATATAATATCATATAATATATATATATAGAGACTATATATATTACTATATAATATATATATATATATATATAATATATATATATATATATAATATATTATATATATATATATATATATATTAGTATATATATATATAATATATATATATATTATATATCATAAACTAGAAATATATTTAGACTGCCAGACTTTTTTCCTCTTCTCACCCCCTGTAATAGCACAGCTATACAAGGGTCTCCATTGTCCGCGCTTTGTATGTGAGTACTCTGCTCTCAATATCTGCGCGTGGGCTCTAGAGTTTACCCGGCCTTTTGGATAGGGTTCGAGTCAAGGCCAAAAGCCCTTATAAATGATCCGTGTACTTTCTTAGTTCACTTGACCCTCTATCTTTGCCGGTCGATGTATGTTGCGGCTTTATCTCTTTTCTATAAGGTACCATAGCGGCAAGTGCTAGTACGGGAACTTTCCACTCGCGTTACCACCACCTTTTACTACGCCCATGAAGCCCACAAGACGGTGCTGTGCCTGGCACCATGGTTATTGTGTTGTATTAGTAAACTCCAGACTTTCGTCGCTGCGGTTGCTTCTTCTTTCCTGCACTCTGTTCTGTGCAATCTCTTCCATCTTTGTGTTTCCAACTCAATTTAATCTCCCTCACTTTGAAGCCTGCGCTGTGCTCATCTGCGTATTTGCGTTAGATGAATATTGAGATTTTCAACACCCCCTCTTGAATTTATGTGCGCTCTGCCCGTTGTGAGCGGTAGGTGTCAGTGTAAAACTATATATATATATAATATATGATATATATATATATTATATATATATATAATAATATATATATATATATATATATATATATATATTATAATATATATTATATAACTATAATATTATATATATATATAATATATATATATATTATATACTATATATATATAAATATATTACCGTATATATATATATATATATTAGTTTTAATACTTAAAGGCTAAATAGTAAAATGTATAAAGTAATAAAATGTATTTATATCTGTATTTTTTTTTTGGTTTTTTTTTATTTTTTATAAGTATTCACTAGTATGAATGCAATATTTTATGAAAGTTATCATATACAGATTTTCGTATTATAAAAAAATAATTACCATACTAGCTCACTTGATACCGAATTAAAATGTCTTGGAACAAGGTTTTAATATGAAGTGGCTATATACTTACTGTCAAGTGCTCCATAAAGCTTTATATGTCGATTAATCTCACTAGCCAATTTTACATATTTATTATATGGTAGATTTCACACTAAACCCAATTATGATAAGTTATTTGAATCTCAATCTATCCGTGAGATAATAATTATCTAAGTGAGATAGTTATGTCAGAGTGGGCTAAACATGGCGCTGATTGGGGAGAGGTCAGCGCTCTCTGGTATTTCAGATTTTAGAAAAGATAAATCGGGAGCTAAAGAAAATTTATGGTAAGGAATGATTGTTTATGGGTTATTACATATAAATATATAATTAGCGTTCAAATTTTATATGAAGTACCATAGATATTCAATTTCTTAAAAGCAATGACTGGGCATAGGTCAACTTTGTTTACGAAAATTCTCTGCTCCACCTGCCGTTACTTTGATATAATATACTATTTTTTCTATTATTTATTCTAATATTTGCTATATAATATATATAATACTACAATATCATTATACTATATCACATAACTAATAACATATAGTCCTATATATATGCATGGGGTAGTGTGAATATTATCTGAAGTTATTAGTTTATAACTTTTTATATTAATTTATATATGATAACTAAAGCTGAGAGTGATGTAATAAGTTTATTTGAAAGTTGGTGTGATTTGTACATACAAATAATTAGCTTATAAAATAACGTAGCTTGATAACCTGAGTGAGTTATAAATCTTGGTACTAATTTAATATTAACGCCGAGAATAAATATATAGTTAAATATTATTAATAGTCTAAAAAATTGTATATATTTTTATACTGTGATAGTGTTTTTTTATAAACTATAGTTGATATTATATATATATATATATATATATTATATACCTACTCTATTATAACCAACTAACCCCACTATATAATATATTATATATATTATATATATATAAATATATATATATAATTATATTCATATATATATTATATATTATATTATAGTAAAAAATCAAAGCAATCAAACGCTATATATATATATTATATATATCAGTGGCGTTACCTGGACGTTACACTTGGGTAGGCAAAAGTTAATTATATATATATATATATATACTTATATTATATATATATATAATATATACTATATATTATATATATATATATTATATATTATATCTTAATATAATATATTATATACTATATATACCCTATATATATGTAGTACCTATGGCCTTATTCAATTACAAGGGAGAATGTATAAATTAAATATATGGATACTCTTTCAACGTAGTGCTTTATTATGACTAGTGAGATGAACAGGAGCAATGTGGAATTTGATTAATTAACTAAAATAATGAGCGGTAATTCTATCATGCACAAGAACACGCTTAGCAACTAACTGATAACCATCATACCTAAACTTTAACAAATAGAAATGGCACGAATTCCTATTAATCTATAAATGACCTGTGAGTTATGAAGCGTGAAGATTGATCACCATACTCACGCTCATCATCGTGTGACCGGCTGTGGCTAAGACTGATCATCCGCTCTAGCTTGGTGGTGTACACCAGGCCGGCACATTGCCACAGCTTCAGCTACTATTGTTTTGTAGCGTCTTCTTTTCTTTGGGATATGAAAAAGGCGCGAAATACTTCTAATGATTTTAAATATATATAAATACGGTAAACATGTATTAGGAGGCTCAACAGAAGATAATTTTGATAGAGTTGTTATGCATTGAAGACCATACGGGCAAATTAGCTTCCTCTATACAGCTGCATATCCTTCTATAATGCATTCATGCTTTTGTTCTTACATAAAAGATTTACCCTATCTAATTTTCACTATAGAACTGGTGGCCTCGCTAGTGGTCATAAGAGATGATTTGATTCGGATACTCTCACTCGATAAATCAGTATACAGCTTACTATTGTCCTCTGACTTTGCTATCCTCCGACATCCTTTCTCACACTCCGGACACCATTCTGGATAAGAATATCTAACCATAAGATGGGAGGTATAATTGATGTGATAGGAGGAGATTGAATAACATTCACTGAGGTATTTTAAGAAAAGTAGAAAGAAATAACCTTCATTATCATATTGAGCTTTCTGTATTAGACCGAGCACATATTTCTAAGGATGTACACCCTACCACCACGACGTACTATCGTCACTGCAGACTACACTCGCGCGCTATTCCTACTATCATCAACTCTTCTCTCACACTCTTCTCACCACTACTCTACCTATCGTCTATCGTCGGTTCTCGTTTTGCATTTACTCTTTAATGTCGATAGGAATATGAAGAATTAATGTTTTCCTTCGTTTATTTAATTGAAATTTTAGGGACCTTTCCGGTAAACTTTCTTATAACACCTGAATTTCGTTTCACCAATTCCAATGATCCGCCTTTTTCATCTATAATGCCAGCACTGCCACACGATCTTTCATTAACCACAGGCATATCCTTCTAAGGCATGCATTTACGCTTGCGCCAGACCATATTAATATACCTATGATAGATAATGATTATCATTCAGTGTTTTGTGTATCACAATTCCATTTCGTAAGAGTGAGGATTTCGCGAATTCAACCATGTTGGTGATTTTGTGTACGAAGAAGTTGTCTGTTATTGTTATATCCGTGAGAGTCGTTTTGTCGCTCATAATTTTTTTCCCTAAGATTGTGTTTTGACAATCGTATATTGGATATGCTCTTCTGTTCCATTGCTTTTTACATTTTCTTATTTGAAGCTGATTACGTATTGCCCTGAGATATATATAAAGAGTAGAGTGATTCGACTCTATTCCTTTGTCAGTGAGCAGGCAGTGTGCAAATTTTTCTTCATCGAGAAACGTTTACGGGGACTTTTATTAAATTTTTTCTGATCATTTTAATTATTACCAAGAAAGATTTAGGCTACGAGAATAGTTTTGGAGAGGACAAAATTATATAAAGTGGTAATGTATATCTTATAACTAGCGAGTCGTAGCAGTATTCTAGCATCAGGTCTGATACTCTTATCAGGGGGGAAATTTATAAGATGGAATTGATGCAGTCCATAAATTGTAGTGAGGGTGCGGTATTGGAATGAAAGGAGATTTAGTAAGCGCGTTGTGTCCTACAAAGGGCTAACTGTAGAGACGATAGACAAAGGAAGATTGAGATCTGTAATGAAATTTTTAATCAATCTTGAATATAGTAAAAGAATGAGAATAAAGCGTGTAGTTTCTCTTAATATATCGAAATCTTTTTATATGTAAATTGATGCGTATTATGAAGAGTAATGATTAGAGAAAGTTGTTTTAGTAATTTTTACCTCTAGTCATTATAAATCATATATTTTTCAGAGAATATTTTAAATGTAACATCCATTTTATGTCTATTAGACTTCTTCCTGGGTCCAGTGAGGGATTGAGAGAGGGCGCAAAGAGGGTCTCTATGTCCACGAACTATTTAAAAGTTGATTGAAAAAAGTTGTAGCGAAAAGAGGAGATTACCATTTTAAATTGTACCAAATACATTGATAGACGCACCGAGAGGAGAGGAATGGAATTTTAAAGTTTTAATAGATGGTGTGCATGAGACTCATGAATCTAAATTAGTTTATTTTCATTACATAGTGTGAGACATAATTATCTGTGATTGAGTTATAGAGTATTAGATCACTTTTCATGTATTCATTTATGTTGGCTATAACGCCATACAAAATATTATAAGGACATTCGCAAATTTCTTGGTCTCGACATGCGGCGTAATCTCGGCTTCTTTATCATTGTGACCTTTAAATCAGGAGTTCTTCACGCATCAAATCTCTCGACTTTCCTACTTATCATCTCTACTCTACTCTTCGTATATCTTATATCATATTTCTTTTTAATGAAAACTTTTTCTATTTTTTATCTCTTTTGTTTCATTTTTCTCTTTTTTTCTCTATATTTCGACAAATATATATCTTCTGTTGATCTTCATAATACATTAGCGATAGATATCTCTGGTTTGACCCTTCTCACTCAGATATCTTGCATATTTCCACACTCAGCTCATATTCTTGAAGAGAGACTTATGACATGGCAGCCTATTTGAACTATTTGCTCTAAATTACTGGACTCAAGTAGAGTACTTTTTTTATCGCGACATGCCTTGAGTTCATTTGATGAGAGAAAAATCTCATATCAACTCGACTCATCTCATCTCAACTCATCTCATCTTGAGATATTTCATCTCAAAGTAAAAAAATCATCTCAGTTGAAAATTTAATTAGCTAAGACTCGTAAACTAAAACTAGATTAAACAAGAAAGGTGAATAGAGAGATTAATACTATAAATTTTAAAGCTCTTCATGATGTTATAAAAATGGATATAACTTTTATATATATATACTGTATATCCTGCTAAACTTGAGAGAAAAACACTAAAGTATAACTCTGAAAGAAAACACTGTCATATGAAAAATCATAAAACACCTTTTGATAATTTATATTGTATTAAAATCTTTCTCTCAAAGGAATTTCATACTCTCATAATGTTTATTCATTCTCTCACAAGAATTTAGGAAAGCACGAGTTTTTTTTTTTTTTTATTTTGGTAGGGCTGGGAAATTTTTAAATTTTTGAGTCATAATCATTTTGTAAATAAAAGATTGGTAATAGTTTCTATAACTTCGATTATTTATACAGTTATATCGGAAATCTTAGTTGTTTAATTTTAATAACTAAACAAGATGGCGCTATGCGAATGCCATTTACCACTAGATTTTTACGGTTGTCCTTTCAACAGTATCATATAATTTTATATTATCTTTTTCTCCTCTTTCCTGTAATTTTTCTTCTGTACTGTATTACTTATTTAATACAAAACTATTCGTTTTTTTTTTTATTATTTTATTTTATTTTTTATTATTTTGAAAAAAACCTTTGTTATATTTTTTCTATCAGGAATTGTTTTTTATTCTTCTTCTTCTTCTATTATTATTATTATTATTATTATTATTATTATTATTAAATTATCATTATTTATTATTATTAGATAGTGGTTATGTATTGGTTTTATGCAGACAGAAGTTAAAGAATGATATCTGAATTTAACAGTGTTTTTAATTTTATTCATTGTGATATACTTTATATTTAATAAAGATGTTGTTCTACGTTGAAATTTTTAAAGTAATTTTCTCACTACTTATGGATATCTTTTTCGGTCTTAGCTAAAGTTCTGTAAATTTATGACATGAATAATGATATCCTTTTCAATATTAGCTAAATTTCTGTAAGTTTTCGCGAACAAGATATCCTTTCCAATAATTATATCAAGTTTTCTTTATTAGCTCAAAGTTCTCTTAATTTACGAATTTCGTAACAATGGCGTTGGCCATGTTACGCTAGTGTGTGTATATCACTTACATCATTGAATGAAGATTTTGTGGAGATTGTTTGATAATATAACTGCTGGGGTAGACTTTTTAGAAAAAATTCTTTCCACTACTAGACCAGGTTCTTCAAATTAATTGAACTGAGTTTTTAATTTGTTTGCGCGGTTCTATCACCATGGCTATCTACCTTAGACGAGAGGAGGAAAAATTCTTTGAAATAAACTTGGGATAGTATCCATGCACGTCAATTTATCAACTTAGTGATGACGTAACCGTATATTATTGTTCTTATGAATATTTAGAGCATAGGTTCTTTTATTATTGTTTTTAACAATTTCATTATAGGTGTTTTTTTTGATTGGGATTTTATTGATAGTGGCTTAATATATCGGATTGGGAGCAATGGTGCCTATTAATTAAATTTTTCTTGGTCAACTTTTTATTTTCATACAAGTTGTAGATATTGTTCAACTTTAGTCATTATTATCCAAATTCTGAACATCATTTTCCCGGTGAAGTCTGGATGTTTGATGGGACATAATTACTCACAAATTTCCTTTTCGTCTGTTGAGTTGGTTATGTTAGAGTCTTTTTGTTGTGAAAGGTTGGTATGCCTCCAATGGGGAGATCAGATGGTCTCCCGGTTTCTCCAAGAAGTTGGGGGAGTTGGGGTTTTGGAGACTCTCCCTCCTTCTTTAATTTATAAATTTTTAAGTTGGCTTCGCTTTGGTTCGAAATAGCTCAACTTTTTTGTATTGCGGATCATGTAATTTCTGTAGTTACTTTGAGTCTACTGTTAGTAACGTTTTTGTGGATTAAGCCTCATATCGAAGAGCTTGAATTTTTGATACTCTAAACTATTTGAATAGTATAAACGTTTATAGGAATTATGTTTCTATAAACGCATTATAAGAATTACAACTATGTTTCTTATTTCATAATTGAGTAACAAAAGAACTAATTCTTCACGTTATTAATTTTGGACTCAAAATAATTTATTTAATTTGTCACATATATCCACTATTTTAAGCACTTAAAAATACGAGAAATGTAACCGATTTTTTTCCGATTAATTTGAAATTTTCAGCAATCTATGCACACTATCTGACTCTAAATTAAGGATTTTAGGGGTCACTTTAGGGGGCTGCACCTCCCTAATTGTCACTACTGGGGTTACCACTGATGTCTACGCTGAAATCACTTCAGCTATCAAAAGAGGGGGGATTAATTAAGAGGTACTTAAAATGTCGTCATGGAACTTTAATAAAGTATTGAGTTATAAATATTCTTTTCCTTATTCCTCAGTTTGCATCTTATATATGAATGTAATTCTAATGCACAAGACAACGTTAGCAATAATAAAGAACACATATATAAACTAAACAAATAAAAATGGCACGAATTCCCTAATCTAAATGACCTGTGAAGTATGAGGGTGCGAGATTGCTACCGCCTCATCGTTGTTGAGGGCTTTGCTAGATAAAGATTAACATAAAGTTTGACTGTTGCCCGTTAAGCTTGTGGTGGTCCCCAGGCCGGGCAACTCAATGCCACCAAGGCGTCGATCTTCTCGCCTTTTTGGGTATGCGTCTTCTTTCTTTGGGAAGAAAAAGGCGCGAAATACTTAAGTTTTAATAATATAATAGCGGTATACAAGTATGGAGCTTCCAACCAGAGATTTGGAAGGTGTATGCATAGACCGGCAAATTATCCACATCTACATGTTCGCGCATACCCTTACAAAGACCACATTGCATGTCGTTTGTTTACCAAGATACCTATCAAGGTTTTCATGGATACTATATATACCATGTATATTCGTATAGTCCTTTAGATTATGGTGGGGAATAATATATATATGTAATAATAGATAATATATATTGTGATTATATATATTATATATTAAAAGCTAATTATATATTAGTAAAAAAATACATATTTATAATATAATAATAATATATATATAATACTAATAACAATCGATGTCATTTTAATCGGATTTTTTTTTATTTAAATTATATTATATACTATATATTTTATTTATTATTCTCATAATAATAATACTTACATAACCAAGTAATACTCAATTGGACGTATATTATATATACGTAATATAGTATAAAATATATAGCTATGAATAGTACCTCATATAATTATTTACATATTAATTTATTTATAGGTAGGGTTTTATTTTTCCTATCATTAATATATATCTTAAGTCAAAACTTATTTTACTTATATTTATTTCATACCATATTTTATTATTATAGTTATTTATTGAGTAGACTAAATTTATTAATGAATATTCGATATAACTAAGTGTTACGCTCATGTGATATATATATTTAGTACAAGATGTAAACCCTATGTTTCCTTTAAAAGATTATCTAAACCTCATCTCAACAATGCAATAATACATCCTTAATTTTATTTTGAAAGGAAAAATTTAATTTTTCACGTCCTTTTGCAATTTAACAGCTATATTTTATTATTTTGTGTAATTTATTATGCATAAATATTCAAAATATGAACATAGCCTACCAAGAAAATTTTAAATAATTATTATTATATTATATAAGGTATACAACACATTGTAAAAAGTTTACACATATAATTAAAATATTCAATAAAAAGCACAACAACTAATGTTAAACATAATTTCAAACTTAACAGCAGCAATAATTATTTAATATGGATAAACATTTATTTTTCACTCTGCACCTAAATTAACAATGAATAATATCAGTACATATGATTATGATATAGATATGAATAGATAGTTGACTAGATAGTTAAATTTTCAAATAGAAAGGTAGTGTTAACAATTTCTCGAAGATGGAGAGAGAGAGAGAGAGAGAGAGAGAGAAGAGAGAGAGAGGAGAGAGAGAGAGATTTCAAATCTTTTTTTTCAAATTATTTATCGTTATTCGTTTCACTGGTGAACGAAAGTTCCGTACCTTATAGCGCGAAAATATTGGTACGTATTTTTTTACGTCACTAACTCTCACTATAAACAGTAACGGTTAGGTTAACAGCTTGTCTATTTACTATAATATGTATCTGAGTATGAAATATGAAGAACTACCCGTAGCTCCCACCCACCCTCAGAGTGCTTTGAAGATTTAACTCTTAAGACAGAAGTAAGGCAAGAATTGAAAACACATTCTCACAATGAATTTTTAAGTTGTGATTATAAATGTTATCAACTAAATTTGTAGTCGAGCTGTACTTTATTTCTCGGCACTAAATCAGTTTCTTTTTTACATTACTCTTGCAGCAAATCTTATAAACACTATCTAAATGTTTACCGTTATCTCATTTATTATTTATTATGCTAAACAAGACTAAAAAAAAGGATTAAGGGCTAGAAAGCTACCCGAGCTAGCCCAATAGGCCTAAAACCTCTATATCTGGTATATGTGTTCAGCCCCTGTACCTCACGAGTTTAGGTGTTATACTATGTGGTACTACGTCACTATATATGGACCATATCCCACTCACTTATTGAGTCACCTGATAGGTAGTGCTGAGGTGATTCTGACTACTCACAAAAGAGGATAGTTATTATATATAAATTGAGTGATTACTTATAACTATATATATATATATATATTAGTATAAATATATATTATATATAATATATATATTATATATTGATATATATATATTAATATATATATATATATATATGATAATATTATCTTATTTGTTGATGAATATTGGGTCAAATAGATACTCTCATTTGAATACGTTATTGGTCTTAAACATACCCTCATTTATGCTATATTAATTAAAGAAACTCTCATTTGTGCGATATTGATCAAACATACTCTCATCTGTACGATACTGGTCAAACATATTCTCATTTCTTCTTCAGCAGTGTGTAATCTTTTTCTTTTAGTTTTTAGGTCTACGAGCGCAAAAATTCAAGTTCGCGCTGGTAAGAAATAAAATACTTCAAATCCAGAATTCGTCACAGGTACTTCTTTAAGATTTAAATTAAAGTGTTATCATTGCTTATGTCAGTTAATTCCTCTTCTTGGTTTGATACAGATCCTATAAATAGGTTCCTCACCTAAGCGTAGGTCTTCTGCTGGACAAGTTATGGATATATCAAGTTTAGTTTTAATCATCCAGTCTTCAAGATGTTTAAAAATAAGTGGTAAGTTTTATTACCTTTCTCTACGTTGCAACAAGAAGTGAAAACATATCAATTTTTAATTATATATTATTAGAAAGTTATACTATACAAATTTGTAATTATGCAAAAATATTAATATAAAACTATAACTATAAACTTTATCAACCTATCCTATATAATAATTATTATTTAGTGATATTTCAATAACATGTAGTTCGCATAAATATTGAATTTCTCCTGAAGCAGTTAATTTAATTTTGTGTTTCCTCGGCGCTTTGTTCCTCACAATGATGCCATGCCCTTCATTTGTTTTTTCTCTCTTTTTCAACGGGAAAAGTTTTCATAATTATTTTATTATTTTATCATATTATTATTTAATTATTATTATTATTAATTATTAATTATTATTATTATTATTATTATTATTATTATTATTATTATTATTATTATTATTATTATTGCCTACACTATAATAAGTTTTTGTATAGACATTACTACTACTACTACTACTACTACTACTACTACTACTATACTACTACTATACTACTACTACTACTACTACAGTATAGAGGGTTACTTTGGTAGCCAACGAACATTCGGCACTAGACGACTTTTTTTTAGCATTTTTGGTGCTTTTTTATTATGCTATTTTATAGTGGCTTTAATTTACGTTTTTTGAAGCTTGAAGGCGTCAATATATTTTAATAAGTAATTACCTCAAAAGGTCGTGGCATCCCGTTCCAAACGGGAAGTTGCTAAATCTGTAGGCAACCTCGTCATATTTTTGATGCTTTTTAAGCATCTTTGACGCTTTTCTCCACAGATCACGATATGCAGGAGAAGCTGCAGGCATGTCAGCAGCTGACTTGGTTAATGCCCTCAACTCTCGGAGGAGTTTGAGGATTTTTCCAGTGGCAACACTTCTCTTTCCAAAGGCAGCAAGACCGTTTTCGGAGGTATTTGAGCTTCTGAATAGCAGGAAATTTCAAATCACGTCAGCAGATGACTTGTATTTTCCCCTAACTTTGTTAGATTTTGACTCTTGAAGCGTCAAATTAGGGATTTCCAAGGCCGGCAACTTAGTTTCCAACATCTAATATTCCACATAATGGCCCAGCCGACGTGTTAATTTCTCAAGGTGGGGAATCCATTTTAGAGCCGGAGCCGGAGCCGAAGCTGGAGCCACAGTCAGTGCCGTGCAGTGCGGTGCGAGCGGAGCCTGTTAGGTTTTTCAAGTATTGTTATGCAATCTGGATCGATAATGACTTAGTCTTGTCACAGATAGTATTTTATTCATACTTAGGATATGTTGGGACAGTTATGTTATGTTCCTAGAATAGATCAGGTATTGCTATTCTAGCTTTAGATGTTAAAAATAGCTTGTAAGTATTTAATCTGGTAACAGCCCTTTTATTCGTAGTTCAGCATGTTAAGATTGGTCATACTGGGTAGATAAGTGTTAAGTAATGTTAAGTTTTGTCAGGTGTTATAAGATATTACTATATAACACTATTGATATTACATGACTGGATAGGAAGTATGGTTAGGAGTGTATAGTTTGTTGGTAGAGTATTTAGTTTAGGGAGTTATCCAGGTTCTGAGAAGAGAATATATAGAGTAAATATCTTATTAATAATAAAAAAAAGACATCTATGCGGTGTTGCCAAATTACCAGCAAATGCGCTGTTAACAAATTTCACCAGTTTGTCTAATTAATTCCCTGGATTTATAATAAGCAATATGAAAACATCTCATTAAAAGTCACTAATTTTGAAGTTTCCTTCGTAAATATATATTAATACGATACATACATACATGAATTAAGGTATGTTTGCTAATAATATTTTTGTTTTATAACAATTATATAATAATATAAAAATAGTTCTTTGCTCAAAGAACTGTTTTTTTCTGTTGCTTATACTATAATATATAATATACTATATATATTATAATATATATATATATATATATATTATACATTTAAATGAAATATATATATATATATATCGAAAGAAAGATATATAAGGTAGTGGTGTAGTAGTATATATATTAATATTTCTATTCATTTTCATATCGTGTATCACTATATTATATATTATTATATATATTAATATTTTATATTTATAATATATCTATTATATATATTATTATATATAATATATATATTATTAATACTATAATTAATATATAATATATATATATTTATATATATATTTAATTATATTATATTATGTGATATATATATAACTACTACAATAGATGCTATTATTAAAAAGAATAACTTGAATATTTTTAGACATAATGGTCCGTATAGTAATACATTTTATATAGATTATCAATTATTTTATAAAAGTTAAATATAATGAATATAAATGTGATATCTTACAAAAGAAAATATATATGTTAACCATCATGTTTAAAAAACGAGGTACAATGTATGGCATCATATTCACATCAGAACAGGATCCATCGCGTGAACAGTAAGACTCTAGTATATATTGTTACTTTGGCTGTGTTAAGTAAGATTAGTCTGGGATGGAATAGTTAGGTTTTCCTAAAAATAAATATATTTTTAAAATAAATAAAACTTTAAATAAAATATAACATGAAATAATGAAACTTATAAAACAAAAACTTTAAACAAAAGAAAATATAATAGGTTTACAAAAGAAAATGAGATTTTCATATTAAATGAGAAAATATAAATGTTTCAGGTTAAAAGAAAATAAGGAATTCTAAATATTATAGTTTATAGTTAATAATCAAAGTTTAGAAAACGGGTTATATGAAAATAAAATAAAAATATAAATGTGCATGTATGAAAATAAAATGCAGTATACAAATTATTAAAGTCATATTTTAAAGAAAAATAGATTTATTTATTTATTAATAGTATACGGTCAAAGCTTAGAAAACGAGTTACAATGCGTTACGTTATAGAATAACGTCACAACTAGAATTAAACGAGAGTATCTTTCTCCTATGGTATGCATGTATGTATGTATGTATGTATGTATTAGTATGTATGTATGTATGTATGTACTATGTTAATGTATGTATGTATGTATGTATGTATGTATGTATGTATGTATGTATGTATGTATGTATGTATGTATGTATTATTTATCGGTTGATAGCGTAGCCACACACCCCTTTGAAGTTTATAACATCTCAAAGAGAGGTGGGACCAGTGTATTCGAACTTAGCATCCTTCATTACATATGGTTTGATGAAACATACATTACGCAAGTCAAAAGTAAGTTTTGATTCAGGAACCGCACAATTCTGGCTCCATTTCCTCTCCGGAGTCGGTCCGACTCCTTTTCTGACTTCGACTCTAGGTAATAAGTTATAAGACTATTTATCATTTCAAATTCGTATAAGGACTGGCATAAATAGAACTTCATCCTTGGGATGGCCGCTAGACCACCTTTATGAAGGCAAAAAGTGTATGTATATATTATATATGCATTGATACATTAATAATATATTAATTTATTTTTTTTTTTTTTTAACTTGTCCTAAGCCATAATCAACTTTATCGAACTATTTATCGGTCTTTTTTATTTTTTTTAAAATAGCCCTATTCCCTAATATTAATGGCAGGCCTTCCGCGAAATCAAGATAACTTTATATACCTAATAAGGAAAAGAAAGTTTAAGAAATAATACTTCTTTGTATATATAAAAAAAAACGCCATGCGGTCGTGAAAATTTTGCATGTAATGTATTCATTTTCACGTTAAGTATATACAAATTGTATTCAAATATTACTTTAATCGCTTAATCAATAGATCATAGATGACAAGGAGAGATTGGTGGGCGGTGGGTTGATTGATAGTTAAATGTTTGGTACACATATTGACCGATTTAATCTGATTAATTGATATAAGACAATAAATTATATATAGATAAATAAAAATATTTTCATAAATAATTTTATAGTAAGTATGGTTTCATGGAAAAAGAAAGATGTAGAGATATAGATATCACGAATATAGGTTATACAAAATGTGTCCCAATATGATCTATAAATACGCTAATCACACCCTGATATCAAGCATGACAAGTGAAATATGTGTGTGTGTTCATGATATAGCGGATTGATCTATTTGCTCAATGATCTAGTTGTGTCCCAACTGTTCGACATAATTGATATTTTTTTTTAATAAAAAATATATTCGCGCGCATGTATTACGCCTGCGGGCAAACACTCGCAGGTTTCTCACCGGGTGGCGCAAGTTCGCGCCTGCAAAAGCCGTTGTCACACAGACTCAGTGTCTCGACTTGCGCTTTTGCATTAGCAACACAATTAATAGCCAAGAATAGGGACTTTACTAATGGGTGAACCTACCACTACCTACCACTACAACCACTGTTAAAGGGTTGAAACGAGTGTATTCGATCTCAGCACCCATCATTACATAGGGTTAGATGTAACATACATCACGCAAGTCAAAAGCAAGTTTTGGATTCAAGCACCCACTATTCTGCCTGCCTTCATTTTGACTCCGCTCCGGCTCCTGCTCCGCTCGCACAGCACTGCACGGCACCGGTTATGGCTTCAGACTCTGACTCCGGCTCCGACTCCACTTCGACTCCCGACTCTTGGTAGCTATAAGAATTAAGAATTAAAATATAATTGTTAAGGTAAAGTTATCTTTCGCAGAAATGAAAACGAAATCGAAAGAGGGTTAGCCCTATTTGCATATATATATATATATCATATATATATAATATATTTATTATATATATATATATATATATATATATAATATATATAATATAGTATATACCTATATTATATATATATAATATTATATATATAATACTATATATATGTAAAGTCAGAGCATTAAAATATCTACCCTTTGCCTCATAAGGTCCTAACACTATTATATAATGCCATATCCAAAAACTACTTGGCGGGGGCTGCACCCATCTACGAGGGATGCAGCAATACATAACCTCGTCTAAGACGAGGTTACGGTATCAAAAGAGGGGGTACCCAGTTTCAGAGGGATAACGAGCTCTCTAAGACCCCCTAAATGGGAGGGATAAATTTATTATAAAATCTAGACCAAAATTAGCCCACAACTACTTACTACTGTCACTAATAATAATAATAATAATAATAATAATAATAATAATAATAATAATAATAATAATAATAATAATAATAATAATAATAATAATAATAATAGCTAGGAAAAATTTGGGTCACCATTTAATATTCGTATAAATTGAAAATTAAAATATTAACATTAAATTCATTTAAGCAGCATTTCTATATTTTACTGAAATAATATATATATAATATATATATATATATATGTATATATATTACTATATTATATATATATCATCATATATATATATAATATCTATATATATATATATAATATATATATATCGCATTTATATATATATATATCACCGTCTCCCACATGACTGCGGGGTGGTGTCAGTTCCAGGTCCGGAAAATTCAAATAGTTGTGCTTTTCCGGGCTGTTTCTTTAAAGGAATATTCCATACACTACTCTCCTCCAAGTGTCACCATCTTGTGTTAATCTATTTCCTTCGTCCAAATTAATGCCCTTTGGTAGTAACAGCTCCTCTACTCCATCAACACATCTTCATTTGTTCTTACCCGTTCTCCTATTACTTATTACCCCAGCAGATATAAAAACCTTCTAAGTCATTCTCCTATCATTCATTCTAATTAGGCGTCCATTCCATATCAGTATTCCTTTATTCGCTCTTTCTACCAGGCTTGTCTTCTAGTAGCACATATCTCTTATTCTTACATATCTGATCCTGTCAGTTCTCTTTAACCAGCAGATATTTATTAAGCCTTTCATTTCCAAAACCACAGTTCTTCTTTTCAACTTTGAATTTAATGCCAAGTTTCATATCCATACAAAACAGTTGGAACAAATACACAATCAAATAAATTGATTTTTACCTTCCTAGATAAATTCCTTTTTTACCATAACTTTCTAAGACTATTAATACTCTTTCATGCTCCGTAACCTTTTGGTAAACGTAAAACTCTTCTTTCAACCCTCCAAAGGTTCCAATATTCATTCCTAAGTACATAAAGACTGTAATTTCTGTTAGGTTTTCCCATTCATCTTTATTGTATCCAACGCAAAATGAGAATCGTCTCCTTAGGACTCTGTAGCAATTTTTATCACTTTACTTTTAGACTTTTAGTAAGGCTAATTTTTAATCCCTTCCTTTGGCAGACTCGTTAAAACCAAGTCCCAAATCACACAGTTTGTCTTTTGAACCAGAAACCAACACAGTATCATCTGCAAACAGTTGAATATTGACCTCCCAATGTTGCCACAAATCGGATCAATTCTTAATTCTCTTCATATCTTAAACTACACCATTAAACATTACACATTACACCACCTTTCCTTTTTTCAACAATGGGGACAAAGGAAATTTATATTCTGTAGTTGTGTTTTCTACATCTTGGACATAGGAATTATTAGACATAGATTTGTCAAACAAGGTATAATCACTAGGAGGGTACTGACTCATCATCAGCAACTAATTCATTTATATCTTTTACAATAGGATCAGAAGCATTTAGAACAAAATGACTTTCATGACTATTAACAGATTCATTTGTACCTTGAACACTGTGATTAACGGCATTCAGAAGACACAAACTTTTAGTACTACTAGTTAATTCATTTACACTGGGAACACTGGGACTTGATAATTCATTTAATATAGGTTTCTCCAAGTCTCTTTACTGCTGGGGAGGTAAATTGGGTAATTTTTTCAACAGAGTTATCTATCTCCCTAGGTGTAGACTGTTTGGGATTCTCCACTGACTTAGGTATTACCATAGGAGACTGGGGGTTGACCGAAGGTTCAGGTCGACAAGGTTTTCCAACAATACCCACGATCATTTTACCTTCTGCTAAATGGTGATAGTATCTACACATCCCAATTCCTCACTAAGATTTTCCAAAATGTATCGAGGAGGAAGTGAACGGAACTATTACTGGAAGCTTATATGTGATCTTTTCTTCTTCATCCTTGTTTCTGGCTTTATCTCTTGAAGCAATTCACGTTTCGACATGAGCTGCGAATTTTCCTGGGAATAATAATCAGATACCTCACACAAATATAATAATGAGCTGAAACCGAGAGGATAAACCGTAGTGGGAAAATTTCTGAAGATACAGGATGCATTTATCAATAAAGCTGATCAATATCGGATTAAATTCCCTTTTTAAAGATCGATATTATGAACGCAATAAAAGCCAAAATAGACGTATATTGCCTTCAGGGATTTTCGTTCCTGAAATACAAAAGTAATCTGCATAAATTCTGTTCAGAATTTAAAGCATCTTTATTGATTTACTCATTAATTATATAGTATCATTTTTATTTATTTATTAGATTTTTGAATTATTATTATTTTATTTACTATTATTTTATTAATTATCAATATTATTAATTATTATTATTATTAAAATTACTATTATTTTTTATTATTAATTATTACTATTATTTTACTATTATATATTATTATTATTATTAATTATTATTTAATATTTAATTAAATATTATTATTATTATTATTATTATTATTATTGATTATTAATTATTAATTATTAATTATTATTATATATTATTATAGTAACAAAATGCTTATTAATAAATAAATATTTACCTATGGTGGAATCAAAAAACTGCGCTTTGAAAAAACTTCTGAAGCAGAATTTGATGCAGTTTACTTTTTGGTAATTTATCCAGGAACACGAATAAATCCTGAAGAGGCCAAATTAATCCGTGTTCTTAATTCTGGCTTTTATTGCTGTTCTATATATTCGATCCGTTTAAAAAACGAAAATTTAACATACAAAAGGAACTTCTCCTTAACATCGCACCTATAAATAGGTTGCAGTTGTATAAGATAATATGTGTAGTCCCGCAGGTCACCCGTTACAAAAGTATGATGGTTATAGTTACTGAATATGCTCCAACTATTTATTGTTCTAACTGTTCTTCGTTTCTTCCGACATCACAGATATTAGGAAAAAGGTAATTTTTGGGGGGTTATTTTTTTTGTGTGAGGATATAAAAGGAATAAAAAAATATAAAGATTTTAATATAACTTTATCTGCTTTAATCAGAACTAAATAATTTTTTTATGATCCAATGTCCAATATTGAAAAGGTAATTTTTAATATATATTTTTTTTTTTTACATATAACAATTTTGTCTTTTCCATTTTGCAAAGACTATAAATGAAAAAATTATAGTTTTAAGCATATGAGAACTTTATTAGTTAACTAAAAGCAGTTTTTTTTATTTAAACCTCAGAAAAATCCAATTTTAATGGTAATTTTTTAATAAAATTTTTCGACTTTGATATTGTACACCTCGTACTTAATGCACCTTTCAGATACCATAAATTACTAATATTTAAAATATTAGTCAATAAATAAATTAATTAAAGAGGGTATTAATTATATAAAAAAATAATTTATTGCAATAAATAACATGAAATCTAATCAATTAAAATATATATATATATATACATATATATTATTATATATATATATATTATTTATATAATATATATATACATATCATATATATAATATATATATATATAATATATATATATATATAATATATATATATATATATATTATATAATATCTATATATATATCATATATAATTATATATTATGTACCATCTCCCCAGGCTAGTGACTTTTCGGCCCTGTCAGTTGGAACCAGGCCATCCTTCTCTTCTTGGCCCGGAAAACTCATGAATCTTACGAGGCCAACGTACAGGAAAACTAATTTCCGCGCGCCAAATGGTTGTTTCCGATGCTAGTGCCCTTAAGTTAATACCAATCAGGTAGGGTTTCCCACCCTTTCAAGTGGGAGCTAATATAAACAATAAATATAAAATTATAATTTATATTCTGAAATAAATAAAATAATACTGTATATAATTTAAAATTATAAAATTATTAAACTTGGTATTACCAGCCTGCAATGACACACATGAATTCCTTTACTACTAAGAATTTTGCAAATTAACGGGATGTTAAAACGAGACAGCTTGATGGAATCAAGGTTGTGATGATATATATTTACAATTAAACTGTTTTTAACTTACTTTGCTTTCTCGGTCTCTACCAATATGTTTAATCTTGCAACTATAGAGCAAGCATGAACAACTTACAAGCCTTGGTCATTTTATTCCAAAATGAAATTTTTTTTTAATAATCGAATATATATTATATATAATATATACTATAAATATATATTATTATAATATGTATTATTTATATATATATATATTATATATACTATTATATTATATTATATAAATATATATATATAATATTATATACTGTTATATATTATATATATATATATGCACTAGTGGATTTTCAGGCCCTCCCGTTCGCTTGTTAATAAACAACAGGAATAATAGGAGTATTTAAACAGTTCCGGAGGAGGGAAAGGGGCGCAAAGAGCCGAAAACGGAGGATCCCCGGTAACTTCCCGCTCGCAAGCGCTTTCAAACCCCACAAGGGATAAATTCATATATTGTGGCTTCTACGACTTTTGGAATGAGGGAATTCGCCTAAATAACCTCATTACCCCAAGTCCGCCTGTAATCTTCAGTTTGCTCTCTGTTATTCTCGCGAACCCGGTTTGGGGCTCCCCGCGGTTAGAACGCCCAGTCTGGGTCCGAGGCTACAATGCGGAACACGAAACTTTGTGAAAACTAATTTTCAACCTTGTTGTGTGGATAAGGGTATGAAGGGTCAGCAACAAAGCGAGATTTAGATGTCATATGAAAATCTCAGGCAGGAAAAGATTTTCCGTTACAACACTTTATAGATTTCCGCCCTCGCCCTCTGACAAAAAATCCTGTTTTGTTGCTGACCTCAATACCCTCATCACCGCAACAAGGTGAAAATGAGGGTCACAGTCAGATGTCGCGCATGTTTTATCCCCGAACCAGACGTTGCTTTCAAATGTCAGACGGTTTTGGTCATCCCGTAAAATACTGTTTAAGGGACGGATGACAATATGCCCAATCCATAGCGGAAAATTATTTCAACCACCGCTGTTAAGAAATACCCCTTACCTGTGGACTCCACACGTGGCTTCTTCCTTCAAATGCCCGTCTTACCAGTTTGAAAGGAGGTTCTGGACATTATTTACCATACAAAAATTGAACAGGAGAGATGCTATATGCGCCAGCTCAAGGAAAATATCAGAAAATCAACGTTAATCTTACGCCACGAAATTTAGCTGCCAAACACGCCTCCACGTGTTAACTCCAACACACCCGCATCCTACCCAGAGCCTCCTCGTCCTTAATATTCCAGTGAACATCAGACAGTTACTGTAACCTGTATTGCCTACACAGTCAACTCCTTAAATAGTACAAAAGCAGCCCTTGAATTCAATCTTTCGCCCAAAAAGCCATTAACAACCCTATCCCTAAGTACTAGCTCTCACCAAACCAGCAATGAAACTAAACTGGTTCATCAAGTATAAAATTGTAGAAATGCATATTTACTGCAAGACACACACTATCCCATACTCACCAAATAGGTTCACCAAACTTATGCAAAGGGACGGTTTCCTTGTCCTTAATTCGCCTCCACTATACTCAAATCCTAGAAAAAGATTTTCTAAACACACGGAATAAAGAATAGTGCCAAGCTATAAGATTGATTCGTTAATAAAATATTAATGAGCAACCGGAATTTTAATTAAAACTACAGTAACACTCAGAAGCTTAAAAAAATACAACTCGGAAGGTGACCTCGGCATATAAATCCACTGATCCAAGAAAAGTAATGGCTTCTACAAATTGTACTCAAACAATACCATAGCTGTTGTATAAACCACTCAATCAACTCTCTAATAGTCTGCAAGATATTACTTTAGCTCTTCTGAATCTTCCTATAACTCTTCTCTCGATTTTTCCCAATCAAATTGCGACCAGAAATTAAAATGTTGAACTGGAAATAGCCTCCAAATGGACGCATTGTGTGGAGACCATTCTCTTTCTAATGTCCTGCACTTCTGAGAAAAGTGGAATGGAAAACTGTCCAACGTAAACGTCGCAAAACGGCTCTTAAGCGTTTCTGGGTCCATTGGAGTATGAAGGGAAACGCCAGAGACCTCCATTCTCAGTCAAAACTGTCCAATCTCCTCAAAATCACTCGCAAGATGAATTACTGGCAAAATTCAATATCGGAACCTTGCTCAATCCAACAAATTCCAATATTGAGAACCAACTTCATAACTATCCAACACATTTCATAAAGATGACACCCTTCCGGGGACACCTTCCTCCCCCATTTCCATAGAGTCAACTTCACATTCCTCACCCATTTTTGAATCTGCTTGTTTGGCAGATACTGATATTGCTCCCATTAATAACATCAGCATGTCGGTTGCTCTTCCAACGATCAACCAAACCCATACAACAATATTATGGACTCGGTTGAAATTAACTTATCTCGTATTCATGGTGAACCCCCACCACCAAATACTACTGAAAATTCCAAAAGCAGTCGGTACACCAAAATCTCCGTTGTATGACTATCTATTACCACCAGGATTTGTTGCTTTCTCCTCGCCGAGGTCGAACAAGTCTCAGCTTCCCTTCTTCTTTTGATTACCTCCAATGCTTACCCTCAGTCATCTAGAAGACAATTGTCTCAAAAATACCATCATTAATAACATTTATAACAAGAGATAGCATGGCTCGTTAAATTTTCCTTCAAAGTGGAATTGTCGTGGTCTATTCTAATTTTGGAAGAACTGTTCAACTAATAAACATATATTTATCACCAAAATAGTTGTATATGTTTGCAGGAATTCGACTATGTCATCGAGACTTCTTTCAACCGTCGGAATGTAAATCGCCGCTAACTCTATAGAAAGAGGTGACAATGCTAGGGAGGTGCTAGGATCTATACTCATCTCACATAATCTGTACCTGATGTCCATCTCGGGTCGCAAGCTAAACTTTAATGCAGTATCAGAACGATCACTTGTCCACGACTTATATTGCTTCAATCTAACTTGGCTCGAGTAGTGGATATATAAGGTCGACCTTAGGGAGTCTTTTAAAAACAATCCCTACTCGCGGTTTTATAGCTAAAGAGAGTTCAACCTCCGCCACCCTTTTATGGGGACGTCTGTTTGTGTGAGTTCAAGAATCCTAATGATTCTAAGCCCCCTTTTCCTGGGAGCCTTACTAAAGGTAACGTCGCTAGCTAATGAGTGTCGTTTAGATACACACACTCTCTTCTTGTATTGATAATTTCCTTGCTCCTATTTCCCTATGATCGCTTTACTCTGTCCGCTTTGATTATTTATTCGGCAGTGATCAATTTACCCAATATCTTTAAATGAGCTTGCACCGAGAGCCCAATGCAAAAACCTAACTCAGGCTGGCGTTATGATCGAGCTGAAAGTGGGCTTTCCTTTTTTATCAGACCACAGCTGATCACTTTCTCCTTCATAACCGATTTTTTCCGATGTTGATGATGCCCCCCCCCCCCTTTTTTTGGGCTTTCTTACCGCAAAAAGGGGGTTTTCCGTTTTCCATCGGGCAGCGGATAGCATGCATTCGCAATGGCTTTTACCTCAGGCAGGG
>JABUQX010034277.1:0-26870 GCA_015478945.1 Trachelipus rathkii
CCTTTCTTCATTCCCCTTCTCTAGACTTGAAGACCTCTTATGGTCTATCATATTTGGAATATTAATGTTCTTACCAAATACTAATTGGTTCGGTGTATAACCACCTTTCATAACTCAACCACATCTCTTTTTCTTCAACATCTTGACTAATCTTTCTAATTGAATCTTTAATAAGCCTATCATTTTTCGCATATCCCAAAAATTATCCCATTACTCCAGGAGATTTCCCCATTTATTAGTAACTCTCTATTTTCTTGTATCTACAAGAAGCGAATGTTCTTCATAATATTGATCTTGTAACGAAATGCTAGGTCTTTGTTAGGTTGATAGGAATGTAACTTTTGCTTGAAAAGGGTGAACTAGTTTCGTTGAGGTGAATTCAAAAGCGAATAGAATATCCCTTTCAAAATTGTGAAATATGTATTTCCAGGACCCACCATGGCGTGTTGAATTGTTTTATTTCAACCACAGTGTGGCCCGCTTTGTAGAGCCGTGGTGGGTTCCTGTACACTGACTAAAAAATATAATAAAAATAAATAAAAATAAAAAAGAAATTATATATATAATATATATAATATATATATATATATCTTATAAAATAAGCAAATAAATGAAATAATAACCAGGAAATATATTTTTATTATATTATATATATATATATATATATAGATTATAGTAATATTGAACTGGAGTTCACTGGGGTAGGATCTTGTGCACCCTCTCTTTGAAAGGTTGTTTAATGAGAAATGGGTATGTTTACTTTTCCAGCTTATTTTTCTAATCCTATTTTACAGTTTGGTTTCTATACTCTCCTAAAAAACAAAAAAACAACAACAAAGGAATTAGAACAGGGGTTAATCCTAGTTATTTACTATATTTACATATGAGAATCATATACTGACAGGAAGAATCCTACAGAAATATGAAAACATTGCACAAAGTATTGGTAGTACAGAAATGTAGTATCAGTGGGGGCTGTTTTATGATATGCTTACTCAGTGCAGGAAAGATCCTCCCCAGGATTACATTCGTATGAAGCAGCACATAGGGTATCTCTGTGAGGCTGATTTGTAAGGAGGGCATAACAACAGCAGAAAAGACAGAATCCTCCCCTGGTTATACATTCTCGCCAATGAGAGCAGTTATTAGCATGTGAGCGTTCATATGAGTAGGCATACACAGGCAGGGAATAAGATACCTTCACTCTGTATACTATTCGCCTATGAAAAGAGCATTACTTCCTTTTGGGTCATGAGTTTTCTGTATACATCCAGGTACTCCACACACAACACAATAATAGTTATATACTAAGAGTATATATATATAGTATATATACTAATATAATATATATATAATATTATATATTATATATATATATATATTATTATATAATATATATATAAATATAATATATATATTATATAATATAATATTATATAATATTCATAAGATATATTATATAGTATATATATCATATATATGATATATATTATATATATATATATAAATATATAGCTAAATATATATATATATATATATATATTATAGAATTATCTATTTATTAAAAAAGTACCCATTTCATGTTGCAGCCTCTCTGACGCTAGAGAGAGAGAGACGGAGAGGGAGAGAGAGAAAGCAGAGAGAAGGAGAGAGAAGAAAGAGAAAAGAGATAGAGAGAGAGAAGAGAGACATGAGAAGAGAGAGAGACGGAGAGAAAGAGAGATAGAAGAAAGAGAGAAGATTGAAGAGAAGAAGAGAGAGAGAGAGAGAACAGAGAGAGGAAAGAGAGAAAGAGAGAAGAGAAGGAGAAGAGAGATGAGACAGAGAGAGAAGAGAGAGGAGAGAAAGAGGAGAGAAGACTGAGAGACGAGAGAGGAGAAGAGAGAGAGAGAGAGAGAGAAGAAATAGAAGAGAGAGTAGAGAGAGAAAAGAAGAAACAGAAGAGAGAGAGAGAGGAGAACGAGAGAGAAAGAGAGAGAGAGAAGAAGAAGAGAGATGAGAGAGAGGAGAGAGGAGAGAGAGAGAGAGAAGAGAGAGGAAGAGAGAGAGAGAGGAGAGGCAGAGAGAGAGAAGAGTAAGAGAGAGAAAGAGAAGAGATAGAGAAGAAAGAGAGAGAGAGAAAGAGGGAAGAGAGAGTGAGAGAGAGAGACGAGATGATGAGAGAAGAGAGAGAGAGAGAGAGAGAGAGAGAGAGAGAGAGAGAGAATCTGGGTTGTATACGTCAAATAAGTCTATCCCAAAACCGTTATCTACTCCATTATTGCATAAATGAGTATCATGCACTTCTCCTCTCATTGCACCGCTATGTAAGGCGTATGTCCACCTTGGGTTGTTATACCCCAAATAGCAGTCTATGTGACTGCTATTTGTTGTATTATTACAAAAATATATCCTACTTCCCTATTTTCTCACAAATTTTGTTCCTACGCCTCTGCAATACAATTACCTCTCCTTGCGCTACTATATAATGTGTATAACCAACAGCGAAATTGGAGGCATCTACCTGCACGGTGCGGTATCGCGGGGATGAACTAAAAGAGTGGCGGAGGCGAGGGCTTCTTTGGAAGCCTCAAAAGCAGACTCTACTGCCGGAGACCAGTTGACTTTTGTTTTCCTGCCTCGCTGTTTAAGACGAATGAGTGCGGTAAGCGGGCCTAAGAAAGCTGCCGCTGATTTCAGAAACCTATGGTAAAAGTTAATAATTCCCAGATATTGACGAGGCTGCGAGAGGGCAAATACCGTCAGCCAAGACTGTGTGACCCAGGAAGGTAAGAAAAGACGCCCTGAATGCGCACTTAGTAGGATTGAGACGAATTCCCGCATCATTCAACCTACCAAAGATGGCACATAGGTGATCCGCATGTTTCAGGAGAGGAGGAAGCAACGAGAAGATCAGTCAAATAAGCCCAGAGCAAACGAAGAACCACGAAAGGGGGGAATGGGGGTGGAAAAATTCCTAGTATTTTTGAAAAAAAAAAAAACCCCCCCCTTTCTTTTTTTTTTATTGGGCTGCATTTTTCAAACCGAATGGCATTCTCGTATATTCAAAGAGGCCAAATGGAGTGATCACAGCTGTCTTGGGAACGTCGTCCGGGGCCATAGAGATCTGGTGGTAGGCCCGAATCAAGTCCAAAGAAGAAAAGATAGTGTTTCCGGCCAGGTGTGAAGTGAAAGATTGAATTGCAGATCCTGATACCTATCTGGTTGTAGCAGTAATTTCAAGGCCCTAAAAATCACCACAGTGGGCTCCAATCCCTGTAGTGCCAATTAGAACCATGTGTAGTGAAAGACCAACAACTCCTTGGAATGCCGCACAATGCAAGTTGTAAATGTTGATCAAACTCGGCCTGGCGTCCTTGAGTGCTTATTCAGGGTAAGGCAACGAAGCTTCTAGCAAGTGGGTGGCCATGGTCTCATATAATGCACAACAAATTCTAAGGCGTATCTGCAGAGGCAAGGAGCAATAAAGAAGAAATTCGCCTTCTGCAGGAGGGTAAAAATGAGAGACACTAAAAGAAATTGGAGGGCAATAGCAGAAACACCCTTTGAGTGCAGAAGCAAGAATTAGCACGGGCATGTATAAAGACGAAGTCATCACCCGTCAAACCAGAGATCGATTCGAGGCGTTAACCATAAGTATTAAAAATGTGAGAGAAAATCAAGCACAAGAGCGATGGGCTGTTCATTTTTTTAACAGTTCACTTAACACCGACGCTTATCGGCAGAGAAGAAAGAGTCCAACGATGCACAAACGCCTTCTCCATATTACTGGGATGAAGACCCATTGCAGCAGAAATTGACGCCCAGGAATAGAGGAATGGCAGAGTCCGCGGAAGATCCCTGCGGAACCAAAAGAAAGACTGGCCCAGAATAGATTCAATAGTAAAAGCTTGAGATGATATTAGATCACGAAGAAACATCCTGTATGCAGTAGCAGAGGAGAAGACCGAAAAAAGAGCCAGTCATTCTCCCGTCGCTCTAGGACGGTATGGCTGCTGCGTTTCCCGGGTGGAGTGACAAGGGGGATCGCATTTCTTCCACACCCATACCCTAAAGTATGGTATAATAACAGTACCCCCATGAGGATACTACACTGCGCGGGAGAAGAACCGACGGGAAACTAGAACCGCGAGAAGAACGAAAAGTTTGGAAGGAGTGACGATACGTGTAAGGGAGGTCGAGGTTCAACCTCTTAGTGTGGTTTTTTGTAATGTAGACAGCACTTAGCAGAAAAAATGAGGGAAGAATTTGACTCTGACAATTTGCGCGCCCTGAAGAGGTTTGACTGACTGACTAGCAGCGTCAATATTCAAGACCAAAATGGCTCCGGTTGAAAAATGTCTTATTGAAAGATTCGAAAAATAATAAATTAATCAAATAAATCATTCAAAGCTGTTTAATTTCCCCTCCAAGTAGCCGGACAGGGTAGAACCTAGATTTTATTCTAACGCGGGTGGTGACACAGGGACTGCTCTTTATGTGCCTTCAACAGTGCTGTTGATTATGCCAGTGAAAGAAAGTTGGCTAAGCATAAAATTTAACTAATTTACAAACCAACCAAAACAAAGTGACATTAATAAAAGTTGACGTCTATGAATATACTAATAAATTAAATTGAATAAAATAAATTATTATCAGAAAAAATAAGGTGTTGGTTAATGAAAACAAAAGTTACTTTTTACTTTTACTAAAGGAATCAATGAAGATAATTATATAGCTACACAAAGGGACATTTAAGTTCCACATAATATTTACAAAGAATTTATATATATACATCTTTAGGAAACTTTATTAACACGAGTTCCTGATAAATTATTAAGGTTTGGAAATTTAATCAATGTACAAACAGAAAAAAAGAAAAAGAAAAAAAATACAATGAAAAACCTTGGAATGGACTTTGCAATATTTCACTTAGAGTTCCATTAAGCCTTTAAAAAATAAATGATCTAAATTATAGTATGTTAATCGTTTTAGTGACTGAACAGTATGCTTAACTCTGGCAGTATAAATGATGGATGAAAAATTGGGGATGTAGACCTAATTTTTAAGCTAAACCCAAATAAAAACTGAATTTCAAAATATATCCCAAAATTAAAATTGAAATTTGTCCCAATAATAAAACCTGTGAAAATAATAACCACAGTTAGATAAAGTTAAATTAACATTTTATTATTTGATCTAAAGTATTAACCCTTTCGCTGCTGAGGCCGTCAACGTTGTCGGCACGAGTAATTGTCTTTAGTATGACTGATGCCGACTATGTGTCGTCATAAATCGTATTCGTTCTATATGTATTTCAGTTATGGAATCTTTGGTTTCTTTGTTAAATATACGTTATGTTACATTTATCTAGTGACATTTGGCAATTTTAGGAGCAGTGCGAGGTTATAAATACAGGTCTGTTCTTTGATTTTAGTCAGTATGAACCAAGCGCAGAGAGCGGCGAGATGCTACAAAGCTCGGTTTCATTGAAAATTTGGCTTAGTATTCTAGATGCGGGGATGATTTTTTATAATTGTATCACCCTTATCCCCCATCCAAATAGCTTTCATCTTTACTTGAGAGCCCTTCATTCTCTTACTTTTCTCCCCTACCCCTTTACCCCTCCCCCCCGCCATTGCCTCAATGTTTGAAAAATTTCTTATTTCTTCCCTGTGTATATATATATATATATAACCTTTAATACACATACAGACACCTACATTCCTATTCGCCTCACGCATTATAAATATCATTAATATAATATATAATATATATAATATATATATTATAATATATATAAGAGAGAAGAGGAGAGAGAGAAGAGAGAGAGAGAGAGAGAGAGAAAAAGATAGAGAGAGATGATATTAGATCTTCTTGCTCTAGCATATTCGGAGAAGAAGAATGTCTACACTATGCTAAAAAAGAATTGCTTGTATATATATATATATATATATATATAATATATAATAATAATATATATAGTATATATATATATATATATATAATAATATATTATATATATATATAATATAATATATAATATATATATAATATATATATGTAGTTATAATATATATATAAATATATATATATATAATATAATATAATATATATATATATATATATATAACCGGAAGCAAATAATTAAATATCTGACCCAGCCGCTGACGCAGGAAAAGAGAAAATAAAACATGTGTCGTATTCTACCCCATGCGTGGTACACACGTGACAGAGCGCTTATTTGATCTAAAGTATTAAGCTATGAAAATGATTTATATGTAGAATTATATAATATAAGAATATAACCAAGAGCATGACTATTATAAGTAATTTAATAATTTAATTTCAATACAATTACATTCATAATAATATATAAATGAAGTTAATTAAGTATTTAAGTATTAAACATTTATTCAAAGCAAAAAATTTTAAAGTTAAAGTTAATTACTAACATATAAATTAAAGTATACCTATTTAATAATATACCTATATAATTAATTAAACAAATTAAAGACCATTAAATAAATTAAATAAGTGAAATAATAAAATAAATTAAGGACATATTTAATGACCTACCATGGCAAGTTGTAACTTGTCTGGGAGGGTTTATTTTGGAGGTTAAGGTTTCCAAATGTTGAGGTGGAGAAGAATTCTCCTAAAATATATATTAATACTTCCATCAGTTCTTATTAAGTTATAACATTAATTAAAGTTAATTAAATTAAAGTTAATATAAATAATAAATAATGCCAATAGCTATATTAATTTTACCCTATCTTATTAATATCCATACCTTATAAATTTTAACACTTATGTTGTATACAATTCCAGGTAAATTACTTGGGGTATCCTGCCTAATGGAAGAACTATGCAATTAGCATATATTATTTCATCAAAAATTCAAAAATACCAAGAGCTAATAAGCTGAAAATAGAAAATATACATCATATATTTCTATATAAAAATAAATGTTCTTTTGTATAATCTCCATGCACACAATGTCTATATCAAAGATATAGGCATATATATACTTGTGTGCATGTAATATAAATAACTTGCAAATTGAATTTTCCAGAATTTCATTTCTAAACACAATTACATATAAAAAAAAATAATAAAAATTAATTAAAAAAAATAACCTTTACATTTCCAAATTCTGTCGAAAAGCATTATGACATTATTCAAAACCACTTTTCTTTTAATAAAAATAAATTTAATAAATATCTAATGTATTTTCCTAATACTAATTAAAAGGGTTTTGTGGAGGAAAATGATCCCCCTTACAATGGGAGCGAAAGGTGTTATTACTGGCCGTAGTGAGGGAGAGAAGAGCAGATTTTATTTCAGCCATGCCCGATTCTAAAACCAACATCCGGGCATCGAGAGATGCAGTAGAAGGGTGTACCGCGAAAGCATGAGAGTAGGGAGGATGGGGTGGGTGAGAAGAAGGAGGAGGAGGAGTTGGAAAGGTTGCAGAAGGCGGGTAAGGAAGGGCAGCGGAAGCGGTGGTAGAGTACTGGGGAAAGTGTTGGGCGTGAAGTGCAGCTGGTTGCGAGGGAGGAAGAGTGGGAAGTGTGTTAGAGTACTGGAGAATGTGTTGAGCGGGAGGCGCTGGTGGTTGAGGAGGTGCAAGAATTGAAGAAGGAAGAGGAACTGAGGAAACAGCGTAGACGTTGGGGGCAAAATGGTCCGTCAGAGGGCGCAAAACTCTATCTACTGTCGCGGCAAAGTCAGTGAGGGACAACGTCGGATCCAATGATTGCAGTACACTGTGATGCCGGGTGCGCATCTTCTGCAGGAAGAGGGTGCAAATTATTTTCTCTTCACTTTCAGATGGAGTGCCGCCCAACAAACTCAGCATCCCTACCATCAACTCCGAGGGTTTTTGGTCGCCCAGTGCGATGCCCCTAAGCAGAGTTTCCAATTGCTCCTCTCTGGTGGGAGCCAAGCGGCCGATAATAAGGTCTTTTAGCATGTTGTATGGGGTTGTAGAGATTCTAGTTGCCGCCAGGCCATCCCTGATTTTAAGGAGGCAAGACTCCTGGAGAGCATTTACCACCTTCGAATCTCTCTCCTTCTCGTCTTCCATGGTCAGAAGAACTGATTCAGCAAGTTTAAACCAAAGCTCTGGATTGTTTACGAAGGACGGTGGAAGATGTATAGCTCGCGAGGAGGTAGACATGATGAAAGGCGTAGAAGTTGGCAGAGCGATGGAAAGGAGATGGAGGGCGAGCGGAGGCACTTATAACGGACAGAGGGTGGAAAAAGCAAAAATATAACCTTAGGAGCTAGACCAATAATTAAAATGAGGCTGTTGCGATATGAACTTTGCCAAAATACTTTAAAAAAATATATATATATTTACGTATATTCATAAAGTATTTGAGTGAGTGTACGACAGTTTCCTCAGCACACGAGGGTGTGGCTATACTGTAGTATTCCCCATGGCAAGGTGCGATAATAATAATAAAATATAATATAAAAAAAAAAAAATTATTAGGAAGCTAATAAAAATATATAAAGATAGTAGTACATGCTATGACTCTACTTCTGCAAGTCTGACCAAGGCAGGGGTCCAACGGCGGTGATTTGAAACTCTGCTGACGGAGCTGGCTCTTGATGGCTGCAGCTGGACTTGTGAAGGCTGTTAAGAAGATAGGAAAAGGCACAAACACATATGATGGGCTAATACACCCGTTAAAACAATAAAAAAATATTTTGATATAAAAAAAAGTTTTCGTCTTTGTACGTTTGTCTGCGACAAATTGGATCTAGAGGATATTCCTGGTCTTGTGGCGGATGTTCTGGCCCCTATTCGTGGAGCATATCTTCACTCTTCGAGGTGGTCACCATCTGAAGCTTGAGTCACTGGGGTAGGGATCTTGTGACCGCTTCTTTGAAAGGTTGTAATGAGAATTGGGTTGTACTTTTTCAGTTTTATTTTCCTAATCCTATTTTTACAGTTGGGGGTTGGACCCCTGTCCTAAAAAACAAAAAAAACAACAACAAAGAATTAGAACAGGGTAATCCTAGTTATTACTATTCTACATATGAATCATATACTGCAGGAAGAAACCTACAGAATATGAAACTTATGCAGAGTATTAGTACAAAAATGAGTATCAGTGTGGGGCTGTTTTATGTATAAGCATACTCAGGCAGAAAAGATCCTCCCCAGTATACATTCGCATGAAGAATTTATATACATCTTATAATATATAATATATATATATATCATAATATATATAATATATATAATAAATATTGTATATATATATATATAATATATATATATATATATATTATATATATATATATTATATATATATATATACATCTGTTTCATGAGTAGCATACACAGCAGGGAAGATCCTCCCCGGATATAACATTCTATGAAGCAGCATATGGTGTGAGGCTGTTCATGAGTAGCATAACAGCAGGAAAAGATCCTCCCTGCGTTTACATACGCATTTGAAGCAGCATTACTTTTGGGTATGAGTTGTATACTCAGGTACTCACACACCACACACACACACACATTATATATATATATATATAGTATATATAATATATATAAGAAAATATATATATAATATATATATATATATATATATATATATATATATATATATATATAAAATATAATATATATATATATAATATAAGATATAATTATATATATATAGATACCGTAAAATGGGGGAAAATCAGTCACGGAGGGAGAACCAGTCACTTTATAATATTGTAATATTTTTTTAAATTAAAATATTTTCAAATCGAGAAAGGTTTAAGTAGCAAATAGAATATATTTTGACCAGATATAAAAAATTTAAGTAAATAACTTACACCGACACTTTTTATTTAATTTCCGAAGTTTGGAAAATTGTTTTTTTTTAAATTGCCAAAAAATTTCTAAAACCTGGTGAATCTCGTAGAATTAAGATATCACAATTTTGCCTTAGATGCATATTGAAGTCTATTGAACATTTCCATGTAAAAAAATTTAAATATAAGCCTTTATTTAGTTAAGTTTTTTCAATTTCTGGGGAAACGTCGGGCGTCAGGAAAGCCGCGTCAGCTATAAACGGTAATAAAAATGTTCTATTTTTTTTTATTTTCAATAATATTTGTTCAATTTTTATTGTATCGTAGACTATAAGACCATTGCTTTAAGTTTCTATACATATCTGTCTTCTATCTAGTGTAAGATAAAAAAAAGTTCATGTGAAATGTGAGTAAATAGCTTCAATAATGAAGGGGAGGAAGGAAGCCTTTGTAACAATAGTGCAATATATTATTATTATTATTATTAAAATTATTAAAAATGATTGTCCTTCTTAAATTATAAATGTGAAAATTTGTTTCATCAAAAAGTTTATGTTCAATGAGGGTACTTAGATATACTCTTTATATAAAGGACTCAAATTGCTTCACAAATTTGAAATTTTAGTACTATTATTATAGAAGTTATTAAAAAATTATTGTCATAATTCTTTTTTCAACCTTATTATACATTAAAAAAAAATGAAAAATGGAAAATTTCAAAAATTTTGTAAGAAAACTAAATTTATTACGATTTGCTAAAAAAAAAAAATTAGACTCCTAGATTTAAATCAAATTTTATTCTTTGACATTAATAAACTCTATAAAATTTAAAATTATAATTATTAATTAGTGTAATTTAGCCAAATTTTAAGTCAAAAAGCTTTCACATCGACACAAACTACTTTTTTACAAGAATTCATTTAAAATAAATTTTCAAAATTTTTTAAAAATATCATTCATATATTTTATATATTTTCATTATTTAAAACTTTAAGGAAAATGAATGTGAGAAAAAAAATATTAAAAAATATTAACTTAAATTTTTGAATTATCTATGATTAATTTTTTAAAAAAAAATTAAATTTTTTAAAATTGTGATTCCATTTTACCGGATATATAAAAAAATTGCCCATTTCATGTTGCAGCCTCTCTGATGAGAAAGAGAAGAAGAGAGAGAGAGAGACGAGAGAGAGAAGAAGAGAGAGAATCTGGTATGTACGCAGTTCACTACATCTATCCAAAAACCTTATCTACCATCATTAATCTTAAAGAACAGGTATCATCACTTCTCTCATTGCCACCGCTACATAAAGACGTATGGTCCACCTTGGGTGTTATACCCCAAATAGCAATCTATGGACTGCTATTTGTTGATTTATACAAAAAAATCCTACTTCCCTAATATATCTCAAATTTTTCCTACACCTCTGCAATACATTCACCTCTCCTTGCGTCTATATAACGTGTATGTCCACTCCGGGTTGTTATACCCAAATACCAGGTCTATGTGGACTGCTATTGTTGTATTATACAAAAATAGTATTCTACTCCTAATTTCTTTGCAAATTATTGGGTGCCGGTAATTTAATGCTTTACATAATTCAGCTGCTCGGGAAGTGGAAATTAAAACCTCTTCGGGACACGCCGCTTCATTCAATTATCCTTAGGGACTCAAGATTTATCGACGCACTGATTTATAGCTCCCTGTAACACTGTTACTTCTTTTCAAAACAGGGAAAGTCCCTATACAGAACGAAAAAAAATTAACAAGTTAATTAACGGATTAACGCTTAACACGTTAATGCCTACCTTTGTATATATAATATATATATATATATAATATATAATATTATATATATATATTATAATATATATATATATAATATAATATATAAGATATAATATAAATATATATAAATAATATAATATATATATATAATATATATATATATATAGAAAGATATATAATATATATATATATATATATAATATATATATATAATATATATAAGGATTTAAATGTATTATAGTTCAAGCACAATCCATGAATATATTTATGAAGAGGAAATTTAAATGTATTTCTCAAATTGGCTCAAATTTAATCTTACTAAAATCTATATAATAACACTATTGTAATCACAAAAATTTATAACTTTCCTGTAATTTAAAATTTTATATTACCCTTGTCTGCATCTTTTCAAACGTCTTGAAATCCAGCCAAAAAAAAAACTCGCAGTTTTAAAAAAGAAACACTGCCCAGACCTAGAATTTGGAAGCAAGTTATGGAGTAAATATAAAAGATACCCCACTTTCCAAAAATGTTCAATAAGGTCATGCTTGAAAAAATAGTGAAAGAATTAAAAACTTCTTTCATTGAATGCAGCATCTATAAACACAAGCTACAAATTCTAACTATCACTAACAATAAGATATTACAACATAAATAAAAATAACACCTAACCCCTAAAACTCTACACTATAACAATATAATAAATATATATAATGTAGTTTATAACTACACAAATTCTAAAATATACACATAAAAATACCCACAATATATAACTCATTACATTATATATATCATTAATGCCCTAAAACCAAACACCTAACTTAAATAACCAACATACACACAATACATCAAATACTAAACCCCAACTCACCCACTACCCAAACATACATCAATACTAATATTAATACAGAACTACCACTATAAAACAACCAATAATACAAAACATCAACCATATATATACACATAATTAAATATACAGAATTTACTTCTTAACATCTCACACTATCAAACTCTACATTAATTCAAACTTCAACTCTACTTACACACAACTCAAAATCAAGGGGTATCATATATACTATATATATAATTATATATATATATAATATAAATATAGCTTACGGCGCTGCTTTCTTTCTCGGTGTTTATATACTATAAATAAATATATATATATAGTATATATATATATATATATATATATATATATATACTATATATATACTATATATAGTTTATAGTATATCGGGGGGAGACATGCATCCAGAAATGGTTGCAAACCCGCAATCCGGCAAGTTTGCATACCGATGTTGCAAATGTTGCAGAAGGAGCAATTTTGGCAAAGATTTTTGTTGTTTTTTTGCTTCTTGATGCGTCAATATAAGGGTTTTTAAGGTCGAGTAGGCCAAATTGTAAGGTCTGGAAGAACCGATTTTTCTGGCAATTTTAAACTTGTCCTAATCGGGGTTTTTATCCCACCGAAGGGTTTTTGTTCTAGAAGGTTTACGTGATCGGTAGATATAAAATTTCTGATGGTTCCATTCGATTTATTCGGGTCGTTTACGCCCCTAAAAGATCTGATTTTAAATCGTCCTTTCTAAGTTTTGTGGTCCTAATCATTGAAAAACATAATCGAAAGAAAATAATGCTTTAATTAACATTCAATTAATCTCGTAGTATACGTCAGATTTGGAATGCCGACTTAGAATTTGAACGTCTCACTGGTACAGCTGGTTCTAGTCACTTATAGCAAATGGGATATCTCATCGTCATAGAATACACCTAATATTTGTGTCTACCCCTATGTAATAAGGTATTTGGGGAGTCGATTGGTGGTTATTATAAGATGTGCTATGATGCTTCCTACTATGAGTTATGTACCTCCCCCCCGCCATCCATTTTTTTAAGCATCTTCAGCATGACAGTCCCCAAAATTGCCACGGAATACAACCTAATTTGGTGTCTACCCCTATCTTATAAGGTATGGAAAGTCGATTTGTGTGATTTTTAACGTGATCGAGTCACTCCTAGTATGAGTTAATATTAGACTGCCCCTAACCGACCTTTTTAAGGCCAAGTATGCAAACTTTTTTGTTTTTTTCGCGCGGAGCTACAATGATGTTGAAACCTTGGGGTCTAACCCTCTATGTTTAGAGGTCCTGCGAATCGATTCCTGGTATACCGGAGTGGATCGAAGCAGCCTTAGGGCAAATTTTGCATACCGGTGGCTTCGTGGCTCATAGTAATTTTTGTTTTATAAGGTTTTTTCTGGGTTAAGTGTATTCCTCTTCAAACTGGCTGCTCAGGTGTTGTGAAGGGGTGCTGCCTGCCCTGTACCATCGAGGTTCCCCCGCCCGCCCACGTCCCGCAAGGAGGGGAGGGGGTTTGAGCCCCCAAAACAGGAAAAATGGACTTAGAATGGTTTTGAAATTTGGTGATGTGAATAGAGAAGAACGACTGAATAGAGTGACAACGTTACATTAAGTTTGCCGAGCCACATGAGTCCGGAGCTGGTAAGCTGGAGAGTGGAGCCAATTGACTGGAATTCTGGCTCCAGCTGCATAATGAGTTAATTGATGTTGTGAAATATAATAATGTTCAAAGGACTTAGATTCCAATTTTGATGGTTTTCGTAACCCAAAAATGAGTTTGAGGACCCCCTTGAGGGGGAACTCTGCTGAAAAAAGAAGAAAGCACAGAGTAACATAGACAAAGAAGAAAAAGGAGAGGACGAAAAAAAGATAGAATGGAGGAGAAGAAAGAAGAAGAAGAAGAAGAAGAAGAAAGAAGAAAGTAAGAAGAGAAGAAGAAAGAAAGAAGAAGAAGAAAGAAGAAGAAGAAAGATAGAAGAAGAAAAGAAGAAAGAAGAAAGAATTAAGAAAAAGTTCTCATATGTCGGAGCAAATTGACCGGTGCCTGATTTGTGACAGTGGAGCCACACTGGAATTCCCAGGCTTCCAGTTGCATATTGAGTTCAATTGATGTGTGTTTAATTATCATGTTTCAAATAGAACATAATTTCCGAATTGGTATATTTCGTAACCCCTAAAATGAGTTTGAAGGACCCCCTTGGGGGAAAAAAGAAGAAAACGTGGAAAAAGAAAAAAGCACAGATGTGCGGTTTGTCTGAGAGAAAAAGATGAAGGAAGAAAAAAGAATTTCGTTAAGGCAAGATCCAAATGAGTCACATTGGAGGTGTTGGTACGACACTGGTGCGGAGTCGGTGCAGTGCCGAGTTAGTAAATATGTATTTATCACCATCAATATTAATGTGTTTAATACTGTTTCAGTGATTGTAGACAAGGAATAACATAGTTTTCAAATAACCCTCAAATGTGGTCTTAGGGATCCAATTGAGATGGGGGCCGAACCCCAAAAATGGGTGTTTAACCCTTTAAATGAAATTTTAAAAGGGTATAATTGTTCAATGCATAGACTTTTACGCTCTTTATTTTAACAGACCTAGTGTTGCACAAATATATGTAATACTTGCACTGTAGAACTTTATATGATCTCTCTTAGGTCCATCCAAATGTTGCACAGAAATATGGAACTCTGTAACAATTTTTAACACGTACCTAGTATTAGCCGTTCAGTCTCAGTCTAACTTAATCCATCATTATCTATCCGTACTAAACACATCAACCTAACATTGTCTAAACTTTTTAAGCAACAACTATCTCTCTCTCATCGTTCTCTCTCTCTCTCTCCCCTCTCTCCCTCTCTCTCTCTCCTCTCTCCCTCCTCTCTCTCCATCTCCTCCAGGCTCTCTCTCTCCTTCTCCTCGTCTCTTCTCTCAATGTCAATGAATCTAATTTTTTTTAGATTATTTTTTTTTCCTTGAATGGTTCCTGAAACCAATCATTATTCGAGATCTATCAGACCCGTATAACATCAGATTAACTCCGATTAACGTCACTTCCGATCGTCCAGACTCAGACTCCTTCTCCGACTCTTTCCCTTCTCTGACTCCGACTCCCGACTCCTTTAAGAAATTCTCTTATGCATTCCGTTCATTTCTACTTGGGGCCCCCCCTCCGGGGGAGGTCCCCAGACCAGCCTCCCTTTAAACTGAACTATAACGCATAAATTGGAGTTCTACGGGTCGATTAATAATAACAGATACAATTTATTGTAATTATTGAATACTAAATATTTTTAACTAAACTCACACCGCACCTGGATCCCAAGCACCGGGTGACAACTCCGGATCCGAACTCCTACGTTACAGAATCCTTTCTGCAAATTTCAGCCTTCTATGATAAATTCTATTTTTAGGGGCCAGCATCCCCCTCGGGATTATATATATAATATATATGATATATATATATATATATATATTATATATACTATATAATATTATATATATATATATATATAATATATATATATATATAATATATATATATATATAATATATATATATATATATAATAACTATATATAATATATATATATATATAGGGCGTGTCAAATTTTTTGACTTCCTTTTTCAAAAAATTTTGTGTTTTGGTTTGCGATTTACAATTATATTTACAACAACTGGCAATGCATTGTGTGTTGCTTGGTAAATAGCTAACTTCAAATTCGTTGATATTTTCACTGTTCCATGTGGAAATTCCGCAGCAGACTGTTTTCTCTAAAGAAGTTGCCTTCTTCACATTATTTCTGTCTGGTACTTCGTTTTTATAGATTAAAGAATATACTTATATTATAACTATAAACATGTAAAAAAAAAAATTAATGCCACTCGTAAAAGTTTTTAAACTAGCAATACTCATTTGCAGCTGAATTTTTATTAATATCATACAAATAGTGACATTTTCTTATTTTTTCTTTTTCCAGCACGAATTTGTCTTACCACTTGCAAAATTTTGAAATTCGAACCATGGCTAGTAAAAGGAAGACAAGGCTGGCACCTTCCACTCACATGATCAATTTCAATTGGAACGGTCATGAATGCTGCCATCTGTAAACTCCGAACTCTACATGATGTTCTAAAAATATGGTCCTTCTGCTAAGAGAGAAGAATGCCAGAGAGAAAGGAATGTCAGAATTACCCAGCAACCACTCTTGCAAAGGATATTTAGTCCAAAAGTGTTGAATTCGCCAGAGCTAGCAAATCAAGTGTTTTGTGTGCCAAAATTTAACATTCTGAGAGTCATAGTTCTGAAAAGATAGAGGAAGAACCTGAAAGGCCAAAAACAATCATCTTAGCAGAAGGAATAACTGGAATTGAAAAGAGGCTTTCCATAGCCAACGTAGAACAAGCTCTTTGACATCCTCAATTGAAAGCACGAGACTAAGGCTATATTCAAAATTTGAGGGCCCATGTCCAGGTGTTGCTTGACTGTAAAACATGAAGTGTCCATCATCTCCTGCTCTTTTCTATCAATTGATATGAAAATCCCCTGTCAAAAGAACTAGTGTTATTTAATATCAAAGAAGAAAAGGACGTCCAGGCCGTATTGGTGGTCTTGTCAAAATTGGATTACCAAATCTACTTGAACACAGAAGACAAATTAAAAAGCAAGAAGAGGCAAGAATATAAGCAGAAAAGAAGGAAGAGTTAACATTACAACCAAAATGGAAGTTCTTTTCTCCGTCGAAGATGAAGAGCCAACTGAATGTACAGATGATGAAAATCCTGAAGATCCTTTGCAAGAATCCATGTGATGATTTGAATGTACTTCTGACTTCAAGTACAGTTAGTATATTACATTTGCAATTGCCGCAATGCTGCATTACAAAGTATTAATGGTATGGTGTCAGGTCTACGTGCTTAACAGCTGCATTCTACACTGTAATAACTACGGAAGAGACCAAGGAGACTTGTGTTGATCACAGATAAGTAAAATTCCGTCATCAAGTGGATTTCAATGATTTTCCTTGTGCCTTTTTTTAACAGTTGTCACCGACCACTTCACGGTGCAGAGCCTATTTCAGGGCGAGGGGTGTTTTTTAACTTTTATTGTGATTGAGATCTTGTGGTTGATCACAAAATAATAAACGTTAAAAGGGCAACCAAGGAAAAGTCATGAAATCACTTGATGACGAATTTCATGCTCGATGCCTGATAGGACAATTTTGAATGTATCTTCTTTGATGGACGCAAAGATTCCCCTAAAAGTTCTGTCACAAGCAGATAACTCAAGTAATCAGTTTCCAAAGTACTGTGAAAGAAGAGCATTACAGTACTGTTTGCAGTGAGCCAGGTCGAAGGTATCTTTGCCATTTATTTACTCCAGAGAAAGACTTAACGAAAAAGTAACCTGCTGAAGTTGAGGAAAACATTCTTGTAGAATTTTTTAAAAGAAAAACAAACATTGGATAAAGTTTGCAGGCTGTTGGTGGTGACTCAACGAATGTTAAAACTGCTTGGTAAGGAGGAATCATGCAGTGGGTTGAGGCAAAGCCTTGAATCGCAAACTCATGCTGGTTGGTTTGTTGGTGCTCTTCATCTAATGAGCTACCTTGGGGCGGTACTTGAATCACAGAGTTTCAATGAAAAACTTTGTCTAACAACAGGGAGTGGTAAGTTTGGCAACATGCTTGATACTTCAACATAAACTAGATATAAATCCCTCATTTGTCAGAATATTCCTTTTCCAGAGACTTTGGTTCCATTGGGTGTAACACTGTTGTCAAAGATCTCTCTAACAGATCAGTCTTAATTTTACATAAACAGTAATATTCAATAAAACAGGTGTACTTCCAACTGATCTGGCATTCTTAGAAATTGGTCCTGTAAGCCACTCCCTGGTTAACAACTGCAAATAGTATTTTGGTCGAAAATATGGGTTCAAAACATGGCCTTAAAAGGCAACAACTTGAAGACGTTAAAACTGCTTTGTGGAATACATTGTTGGCTTTTACTATCCCTGCTGGTTTACAATCAAATCGAAATTCTCTTGGATGTAAAGACCTCGCAACATTCTTTATCCAATTGAAGCTCATAAAATCTCAGAAGAAGGCAGTTACAGAATTATTGTTTTGGACAACAATACGAACGTTCATTCTGTGGGTCGCATTTAAGTGAAATTGGTGCTTCCAGACACTTTTAAGCTTAGCAGACGAAGAAGAAAGAAAAGCAGGGTTCCAGAAGATATTTGAATTAAGGAATGAAGATGATAATCACCAGGAGACCTATCTGTTCGGCCTTAGGAAAGCACTGCAGTAAATCCAAATGCCAACTTCTCCCTTTTGAAACTGATAGACTGGTCAGAAAAAAAGTATATGAACCTCCACTTTTTAAACTGAAAATCAGACAAATAATCAAAGTTTTTGTTGAAGAGCCAGATGCAAGTTCCAAAGTGCCATGGTCGTGACAGTCCAAAGAGAAATGTGTGTGAAAACAAGTAATAAAGAGGTTCTGTCAAAAGTGTAAACTCATGAGAAATCGAGAAGGATTCATTCGTGTCCAGGAAGCAAGCAGAGAATGATGTCTAGGAATGAATCGAAGCAAGATTTGCATTGAATATGTTTGGTTTGATACTTTTTACGATTTTTTGACATGTTTCTTAACAGTGTTTCGAATAATATGAGACAAGATATAAATAAAATTGTTTGAGTTCAATAACCACTTTTTGAGCAAATTTCCTTGGAGTTTTATATTAAGTTATCATTTTTTTTTCGAAATTTCAATATATCAATATAATCAAGCGCAAAACTTTACAAAGGTAAGTATGTTATGAAATGGAAATACCTTTCTAAGTTAGGATATTTTCACATCAAAAGGCCACATTTTGGACCCCTTTCATTCCACAAGAAAACACGTTATTTTTTATTTTTGCCCTCCCAAATTGACACGCCTAATATAAATATATATATTATATATATATATATATATATATATATATATTATATATGATAATATTATATATAATATATAAATATAATATATATATATATATATAATATATATATATAATATAAGTATGTATATATATATATATATATATATAATATATATATATATATAGTATATATATATATATATATAATATATATATATATATATATAATTATATAAATCTATATATATATATATATATATATATATAAAATGTATAATCTGTATCTTCGTGATATATATATACATAAAACTATTTGTAGAAAATTAAAAAACTATTATATATTATATATATATATATATATATATATATATATATATATATATATATATATATATGTTTGTGTGTGTGTGTGTAGTGCGTGTGTGTGTGTAGGTGTGGATATTTATTTTTTTAATTTTTTTTTTTTTATAGTTGTCACCACCAATCTCGGGCAAAGCCCTATTCAGGGAGCGTGTGCCACGCTAAAATTTCATTTCGCGCGAGCGCAAATTACGCGAATGAGCACAGACGCAGCTTAAAGTGAGGGAGATTTAAATTCTCAGGAAACACAGAAGATGGAAGAGAACCCCCCACAAACAGAGGTGGCAGGAAAGAAGGGAAAGCACTCGCAGCGAAACTATGTCCTGAAGTTACCAATATGTACAGAAAACTCGTGCACCAGTTGTGCTACGAGGGCGTTGTAAAGGTGGTGGTACGCGAGTGGTAAGTTCCCTCGAACACCTGCCGCTGAGGTACCTCTAGAAAAGAGATAAAGTACCAACATCGCTCCGCAAAGATAGAGGGTCAAGTGAACTGGAAAAAAGAACAGTTTATAAGCCTTTTGGCTTTTGATCTCGACTCCTGTCAATAAGCCGGTGTTGAAATAAGATGCCCTCCCAGAATATAACAGAACAGTACTCCAGTACAAGGGCGAAATGAGACCCTGTTATAGCTGGAGTAACTGAAGAAAGTAAAAATAGTCTCCAATCTAATACAAGAACTCCCAGTTTTTTTTGAGGCCCGCCCTAGCATCCGTTAGTAGGAAAATTAGAAGGACATTTTTTTTGTTTATGTAAATGGCCAAGAATGTTTATATTGTCAACAGAAGACGAGAGAACTGTCAAAAGAGATAGGAAAGTTAGATAGTGTGTTAGAGAGGGTAAATTTGTGAAGTTGAGTTTTTTAAGAATTGAATTTCAACAAGGTTGAGACGACCCCAATCGGAAATTCTAACCAGATCAGCGAGAATAGAATCGGAAGATTAAAACGAGAGTCAATTCTAGAAGTAAAAGGGAAAACAGAATTGAAATGAGTTTTGAGAATGAAGCGGTGTCAAGTCATCGGCAATAGTAAGGAAAATAAAGTAGGAGAATAAGACGGAACATTGAGGAACTCCAGTATGTAACAGGGAATGAAGAAGAAAGTAGTTCCATCGGCAACATCCGATATGAGCGACTTTGACTGAAATCTATCTATGAATAAGAAAATTGCAGGAGAAAAATCTGAAGTAAGGGAGCTTACAAGGGAAGTGTTGCTTGACAAACCCTTTCAAATACCTTGGGATATTTTTTCAAGCGCCACCACGTAAGTCTCCCCGTAGTTTCCTAAGGGCGGAAAACTCATAAATCGGTTAAATAGGAAAAGTATATCGCCAGTAGAACTTTGAACACCAATAGCCGTACTGGCGATCGGAAAGCAGAGAATGAGATTCCAGATGGTCCTAAGAAGGGGAGTTAAGATGGGTTTTCAAAGAATCTTAGATAGAATTACAGGTGAGTCTATAGGGTGGATAAGTTTTAGAAGGATCAGAGCGGCTTCCTTTTTTAGGAATGATAGGTTGACATGTGCGTGCTTCAACACTGGAGGAAAGTGTTAGTATTGGAGAACATAGAGAACTAAGTTGAACGTAGGGAGGGAATAGCTTCGAAGACAACTCACTCAAAAATCGTGGAAGGAATGCCATCCGGGGCCCCCCGCCTTCCTAAGTTCAATAAGATCCTCTGGAGCCCATGCACTCGATCAAATTTAATCACAGGCAATGGCATAGGACACCTCCTGAGAGGAGAAAGAGGAAGATGCCAGAATCGTCCAAGTTTGAATTTGATGACAAGAGGATACCAAAAAAATTGACCTTTTCAGATGAAGGATTATCAATAGACCTATCAGAACATATAAGAGGAGGAAAGTCTGATTATAGCAGAAGTGTGTTTAGAGATATTTCTTACAAAGAGGCAGAAATATTTGTACAGTAAGGAGATCCAAGGAGTGTTAAGCGCGACTTTCGTTTGATGAAAATGCCCGCTTTGCTCGTTCGAAGGAATCCCTGCAACTGAATTTTACTGAAAATGAAAAAATTTAGCAGTAGAGTGATAGAGAACGAGAATTTTTCACACTCCCGATAATCATACTGTCTCTAGCTCTAAATGGCACCAGAGTAACAGGTACGGATCGAACCAATGGATTTATGAAGGAGAGAAAGATTTAGTAGAAGATGGAATGAAACTGCTCATCCCGAGAGAAAGATTTAGTCCAGCTCCCACCTTAGTGGCAGAAGCCGAAGCGTCTAATCAGAGTCAAAGCAAGTCATATCCAACTTATAGTTAGTCTAGAAGCGACGCAATAAGATGGCCTCCCCAATCACCCGATTCAAAGTGCCAGAAAAAAACGCAAAGGGCAGGATGAGGCTGTTGGAGAGAAAGTATTAGAATATTTAGAGATATAAGGTTTGTGGTCAGATTAGGTGCAGCAAGGTTCTCTAATCATATTAATATAATTAATATTGAATTAACACCCCTGATTCTGATTTATGAAGTCAATAGCCAAATAAATTTCGTGAAATAGTTGGAAAATTTAAATTAATTTATTACATAAAGATTTTAATGGTGACGTTAAAATTTCCCATTCCTCTCCATCACTTATCTTTCTACCTCTCTGAAATCGGTTTAAGTAAACCATAACAGATGCAAGCGTTCTACTCATGTTTGGGTTTCGGTTTTTGCTTAATTTTTTCTACTTCAAGTATCAGAATAGTGATATTATTTCCTTTCGTCCTCCTTGCAGCAACAAAGTTGAAGTAATTTAATTTATAAATAATTGAAATTAATGATTAATATATATATATATATATATATATAATATAATTATAATTATATATATATATATATAATAATATATAATATATATATATAATAATAATATAACTATATAATATATTATATATATATATATAGTATATATATATATATATAAATATATATATATCTATAATTTAATATATATATAATATATATATATATATATATAGTTATATATATATATATATAATATATATATATATAATAATATATATAATATATATATATATTATATATATATATATATAATATATATATATATATTTCATTTTTCTTTTTAATTTAGTTCGTAGTGTTTTTGACGTTTATTTGTAAGTTTTAACTGCCGTCTCTCTTTGAAATTTACCTTTATTTTGGATTTTAGTTTTAAACTGTGTGCGTATGTGAGTTTCTATTGCGAGGAGGTGGCCTTCGATAGCGACGAAAGTCTTTTATTGACTTTGCAAAGGTTCGTGTAATGATCGTAAATTTCGAATCAGTGGAATAACATCCATCAAACCTTTAACGTTGCATATTTTTTAATGTCAAACTCAGATATCCAGGTATTTATTCTTCAGCAATCTTAATATCTTTAACTACAACTTATTATTTAATTTCCGATTGAAGGATGGAACCTGTACCTCTCAAATATTAACATACTTGTAATACATATCGAGAATTTAGAATCTTCTATGTTCAATTTTTTTTTATTTCACCTTTCTTAAGGGTTACCACTTAATGCGCAGGCCCGAACCTCGGTCCTAAGCGCATATGGTTGTCCGGGTAGGTTCTCTTAACATCCGAGAACCATTCTCAGTATTCTGGCGCTTCGCTCCTAATTATAAATCGAACTCATTTCTAACAGTATCACTTCCACCGGAAGTCTATCTTTATGTACTGTTGTAAGCGTTTTTTAATAATTACTTTCCCCATGCTCAAATTACCACAGGGATTACCTCTGCTTCTAGTCTATGTCATTCCACAATTCCTTGTATATGTAATACTTTCAAGTCTTTGTAACTTAATTTCCTTTTCCCTTTTCATATTGCCTGATACCTTCTGCCGTCCCCAGGTATCCCTAATCTTTATATAATGTATTCCTTTTCTTTCTCTTTTATCTTTTAACTACAATATCCGGCCTGTTATGTGTTATAGGAACATCTGTGGGGATGCTATAGTCGTATAGTATAAGTGCGTGGTTATTTTCTTCTATTGAGTTTGGGTTGTGTTCCCAATTATTTGGATGCTTCTATTGTTATTTTGTTTTTTCACAGATTCTCGAAATGGATTAGTTTACATATTGTATTATGTCTTTCGTGTATTGCTGACAGACGGAGAAGTTGTTTCACAGCTTGATAGTAATAGGCTAACTGTTTCCGTTGATCTTTTTTACACCATTCGGATCCTGGTTTTATGTTGGTTAGTACGATATTTATTTCATCACTGATCTTTTTCTGTATGTTACTATAGCGTGATACTATGCCGTCTGGTAACCATATTTGGTAACTGAGTAGTTGCTGAAGTTTTGTGCCACTATATAATGAGTGGGACTCCCTTCTATTCTTTTCGTAATGTAGATTGTCGATGCCTGAGCATTGCCTGCATACATGTTGACTTCTCATCGGATTGTGTTTCTTATAATATTCTAGTAGTACACACGGTTGGCTCTAGCATAATAATGTTTGAGATAGTGTTGTTCACCTTTGCACAAGTGCGTGCGTCATCTGTCCAATTAGATTGTATCTCCTATATGAGCGGTTTGTACTTGTTCTTGCGTTGCTTTTTCTGCGTGTGTGCTTTCATTCTCTATGGGTGTTTTTCATCTTTTGCTCTTTGGTCGATTGCCTTCGTGTTGTGTGGAAGCACGTTCATACGGTTAGGTGCGATATCATGCTAGAGGGTTCACTTCAAGTGGAGGTTGATTATTAGCGTCATATTCTCTGCTTTATGTGGCCTATTCCACAAAGATGGTTTTCTTCATCTGCTTTCTCTCACTATGATGTATATCTGTCTGTCACCAGTCTTCGTGATTGAATGTTAGATTATTCACTTTCTTCCTATAGAGAGATTTGAGAGTTGTTAAATATGATGCAGTTCGCAACATCTTTGAAAGGTTGTGAAGTCACGAATCACTTGGCAAGCTTGCTCTGAGTTCGCTTAGTAGAGGATACCCCCTATTGTCGCAGCCGGATTATCCCTGGGGGAGGTTTGAGATATACTTTCGTTGTACTGCTCAGCTCATGTTTTGGTGCTGTCGACTTATAGATATTATATAGAGTTTCAAGTTTATGGTATCGTCCTGGGCGTGGACAAATTTTTCTCGTCCTTAATATCCTAGTTTGTTTAAATCTTCTTGGACCGAATCAATTTATTCCAAAACCCTCATTACGAATAGTACTGGTATTTTAATGTGATAATGCTTGTTACCTTAAATTTGTCATTTTAATTTTAGCATTTTCTATACTATTTTCAACCTCAATTTTTATTCCTTCATCAGCTTTTCCTTCATTTCTTTTGTTCTATTTTTTCATTCTTCTTCTATCCCGAGATACTTATAGGTGTCTTCCTGTTCTAGTTGTCTAATGATCTCGTCATCTATTCTGATATTTTATTGAAAAATTCTTTTTTCCTTCTTCAGCTCCAGAAACGGCGCATTTATCCAAGTCCTGAACTCCATTTTGTATACCACTTGAAAAACTTCTTACTTACCTCTATTGTTCAAATTGTTTTGTTGTTTGTTTTTTTTTTTGGGAGTGAATATGTTTATGTCATCCATGTAAAATAAATGCGAGATGTTTTTTTCCTTTCTTTTCATTTCTGATCCATAGTCTATAACCCCCACTAGCAAGTTAATTGCAAAGACTCAGTGGGGTTTCAATTATAGTACAAAACAGCAATGGGGAATAAGGATCCCTGGAAATTCCTCTCCTTATTTTACATTATTTATTTGTATCGTTACCATTTTCGTGATGTAGTTTAATGTTGATCTTCCATATTTGCATCACTTTTTCCATGAACTCTCTTATCTTATTATTGATTTTATAGATTTTTAATACCTCTTTGATCCATGAGTGCGGCACACTATCATATGCTTTTTTATAATCAATCCAAGTCATGCTTAAGTTTTTCTGTCTTTGCCTGCTGTCTTCTAGGATCATTTTATTAATTTATTAATGATGATCTTTTTGTCCGTGACTTCCTTACTGGCATCCTTTTTGTTCTTCTGCTATAATATTTAATTTTCTATTGTATGTTTGTATATTCTTTTTCTGTAATAATTGCTGTTAACTATTTTGTATATTAGTTGGTAGATCAAGTATTGGTACTATATTTCCCTGTTTGGTGTTTCCCTGTTTTAGGGGATAAAGGACTGTTTTCCTCTTGGTCATCCTCACTCGGGTATTTCAGCTGTTCCGTTCAGAATTCTATTGAAGCACTTCCATAACAGTTGCGGTCTCAGTACTGTAATGCCCTTTCACCATATGATCGCCGTGCCATGGTCATCAGTGCTTTCCAGAAATCTCGGTACGTTCCATAATATCATTCTCCATCATTTCCCTTTTCGGTTGAGTGTTCAATTCCATCTCATTAACATTTATCTTGTTCTTCTAATTTGGGATTCCTTCTTGCTGTTTCATCCATTACCGCCTCTTCTCATATGTGTTCGTTTGGTCTTCATATATAACTCCTCCCAAATGCATCAAGTCTGTCCTCTTTCAGGTGTGTTTATCAACTTTTATATTTCACCTCTCAACTCTTCTATATTGAACTTTCCTTTATCTGTCGTGTACATTTTGTTTTGTCTTTTTTGTTTGTTCTTCTTTCTTGTATGAGCTTAATCTTTTTGCTTTGCTGCTAATTCTAGTTTCTGCTGCTGATTGCGTGTGTTACTTGATTTCTGCCTCTGCTTCTTCTTATCATATTTTGTGCCTGTCTGATTTTACTTTCTATTGTGATGTTTCCTTCTTCGTATTCTTTTATCAATGATATTTCTTTTCTAAGTCTCGCTATGTCTCTCTCTAATCTAATTTCCCATGACGGTTTTTGTCCCTTCTTTCTTCCATTTGATCTATTTTTCTCAAATATTTTTCCTCCCATCGTATCTGTTATTGCTCTTGCTGTTGCATAATATAACCTGTTCACTTCTGAGATATCGCATATCTCTGGGAGTAATCTTGGTAATACCCTGTTCGCTATTCCGCGGCCTATTTTATTTATTTTTCCATCCAATTATCTTATTTAAATTTATTCCTTTTCTATCTTCCATGTTGGTATTAAATCTTCATCTCTATAGTGTGCTATTTTGATTATCATCTCTTCTTCCTCCCGCAT
>JABUQX010034278.1:0-12500 GCA_015478945.1 Trachelipus rathkii
AAAAGTACCAGAGTGAGCACAAGCGTACAGCAAAGACGGGTAACCGACTAAATGTGCACACTGTTTATCAAACCATTACATAACAGATAACCTCAAGTTGGTTTCAAATTGTATGTTAGCATGTGAACACTTGATTTACGTAGCAGTTTAACAATAGGCGTAGCGGTTACAAGTAGTAGGGCACAGCCCTTTGGCTGTGCCTTTGTTACCGCTTACACCCCCTTTCAGGGACCGCCGAAGATTGGGTCTCTCGCTGCATCTAACTACCGAGGGTGATATCATCACAAGTTTATGATGCTAACAGTGCTGGTATCATTCTCTAGTGCTATTATTAAAAATCGCACACTCGAGTTATTAGGTTGCGCTTGACTTGTCATTAATTCATACCAAGTATCTGCGTAATTGTATTTCAGCTTTTCTGAAGCGGGGGCGAGCGTGGTCCTAAAATAGGCTTAATATTCCTAAAAATATTTCAAGTTACGATCCTGAAGAAGTCGTTCTACGGTGTTTACAAGGGCGCATCCCCACCGGTTTTCTCTCGTGAAGGTTAGTGTTGGTTTAGAATACTCTGATATAAGTGAAAACTGTTTTATCTCGTAAAGTTCAATTTTGTTGACGTTTGATATGTATAAAATATTTACTTATATATGAGCACATGTGGAAAATAACACTGAGTTTGTTAAGACACATATCGATCACTCGATGTAAACGCGTGTCGTAAAAATGCCGTTTATGAACATCCATGTATTAGAGGATGAAGCCGTAGAGCTAGTTAAGTTTTTGTTGGGTACATGAGTGGTTTTGGCCCTATGAATTTTGCTAGTGCAGTCCTATCTTTTATTCATAGACCCAATGAGTCTTATAACTTCAAAACTGACTCAAAATTTGATAAAAGAAATGTGCTGGGTATGGATTTAATAAATCGCACTCAGCATGTTATGGTCACATCTCTTACTAGCTGGACGTTATAGTGAAAAGCACACTCACCCCCTCGAATTCTCTTTGTTAATTTTATGCAATGAGCTTTACCTGTGTGCAAGAATGCTCTTCGAGAAAGTAGGAACACTAAATCGAGTAATCTGTTGCTGACAATATTTAGCTTACTTGTACTTTTGTGATAATGAAGGGAATTTTCGGTGTTCTACGGCAACATGATCACTCCATAACGCACGGCCCTATGTCTTAGCTTTCCTAGCACTAATCATTTATTACTTTCTTAGTTGGCGGTTATGATATGTGTGAGTGTCGGTATTGATGGCTAAAGGCGTGGCTAGTTTAATCCCATAAACATTTAACTATGGTTGTAAATATATCCAGGTAATATATCTTTACATACTCTCTTGTTGTTATTGTTTGGATAAATAACTTTTTTCATTCGAGTTCTTTCCAATTTATTTCGTTTCTCAGTTTATAGTTGGATCAACAACACGCATATAATCCTTGTTAAATATTACTATGTCAATGTAAAATTAACGTTAAAATGTTAGAGATGTGCTTGCACAAAGTAGTGAATAATGGTTTAACGTATTTGCTATTGCAGATAGAGTCTACTATGACAAAGATGTTACTGTTCTAATTGTGAGTTCTCCACTATTTTTAATGCTCACTATTCATATCTTATTTCCGAGATGACTATATATTGTATTGCTGGTAGACTCGAGTCGTTGTAAAATTATTTTCTTAGTTCATATGATGCTATGTTACTTTATTAATCATATTAAACTACCTTGTTATGTTCTAAGCATATGACTTCCCTAGTACGCGCTTAGCTTCTCACATAACGACTAAGAACTCATTTTGTGTGCCTACTTATAACTTAGTTCCCGCAATGATACTCAAATGCTACGGTAAATCCCACGTGTTAATGCTAGTAGACAATTCCAAATTACCCAAACAAATGATATGCTCTTAAGAGATATCTCTTGAATATAAGTTGTATAATTAGCTTGGTTACGGTTCTGTAGTCGCTTGTTCTTTCATGCTGCAGCTTAAAATATGCACAACATTATCTATTTAGCCTGCTGTTACAGGGTTTTAGCAGAACTTTAGCTCTCTCAAAGTGTTAGTCTCGTCACCTTATCTTTCTCCTTATCTCTGTCGACTAACGGCTCTGGTGTAGTACATTTACTTCTTCATTCTATCTAATTAATAACATTCTAACATATAGGTCTCTCTCGATAAATTGCTATGTTAAGCTTTATAATAACAGTGAAATTAACAATGTTACCTCTTATTTTCTAGCATATATTTCCTTGTTTGCTTTGTATTATTTACTGATCCTGTTTTAGATCCTGAATTATAGGTTTTAAATAAATGAATTCCTACTTTTATTTTTGTACTATGTTTTGTTGTTGTTGTTTCACTTTGGGGTCTGTTTGTATTATGTTGCCGTATATGATTCTATTTGTTGTTTGTGCTTTCTCTCTGTAGATTTTGGTTCTCTCTTATAGATTATATGTTGTTTATTAGTACTTATAAAACGAGATATATATATATTAATATATATAACTACTAATACTATATTATAATATATATTAATATATATATTTATGATAGTATAAACTAGTAATTATAATTATTAGGTTTCATAGTAACTATATCGATTATATATATATAGCTCTAGATTAATTATTATATATAAGTATATATATATTATATATATCTTGTATTATATTATAACTTTATTTATCTATTCATATGTATTATGGATTAAATATGAGTATAAAAAGAAATTCATATACTAAATTTTAACCTATATATTATATTAATATATATTTATAATAAAGTGATCACATGGCTTAGACTCTGTTTAATTAGTTCCCATACTTCACAAAATTAGGACAGGATTTAAACTGGAATGTTCGAGGAGCTATATCATGATCATTGGTTTTATTATAATATTCAGTGAAAATTCTGTTGTTTCTGTCATCTTTTGATTTTTCACTTAGTTTTCTTTAAATATAGAGGAAGTTTGTTGTTGGTAAACAGCTATAATACACCAAATGTTAACTGTTTACATATGGCCAATACGATGAAAAGATTTTAGAGCATTTATCTTCAGACTGCAAATAAATAATGAAGGTTTCAGCGATTATGGTTTTTTTGAGGCATATCGAGAAAAGGGTAATAAGAGGTGGAAAAAAAATTCATATCAGTACATTTCTGTCAAGTAAACTGAGACATGGTAAGAACACCTACTCAATGAATCGTTCTCTCAAGCCCATGCTGGGTGCTCGCCATGTTTTCTTGATAGTAACGCCCATACCGAATAACTACTCGCATTAGTATTTGAGGAAGAGTCAATAAAATGGGGAGAGTAAAATGATCTCGGAATTGAGCTCTTTCTGACTGCCGCAGCCATACTCTCAATGTAATTTCTCTTATTTATTTGACATTTCTTTCAGTTGATCACTTAAAATCAATGATACTTAGGGTTTTCATGGCTCCTCTCAATCCAAAATTCTCTGTTCATTGTAAAGTCTGAGTTTTAAATGTGATTCTAAAAGCACCTTAACTCGATGATATATGGAAGATAAGTTAATCGTCTTTTTATTCTTGAAGAAAATTAAAAATTGATGAAGGATCTAATCCTATAAGATGGTGGAAGATGATGTTAAATAACAAAAATAAATAAAAGGCATCATTTTTAAGATATTAAGTATTAATGACTATTTCATACGTGTACTAGTCTTTTTAGCGATCAGCGCCATGAGCGAGATTTATAAAAAAATAGAGCGTGACATGACTTCTCTCTTGTAGCATATTGATTTAACATTACAATGTATTGAAAAGTTTATTTATTTTTTATTACTACCGAGCTGACACTCTAATGTTAGTGGCCTTTCATTGACCGATTAACGTCAAGTTTTCGAGTAACTTCAAGGTCTGTCTAATTTATTCAAATACTAACCTTGTGAACCTCATTTGAAAGGTATATCCAACAGAATACTGTTTCGTACATTCGTTTGCGTCTACATTTTCTTGTTTTTTGAGAAGACTCTCACAGTCGACTATAAGCAACGTGATTTTACGTTCTAGTGAATTAAACTATTCCTTACAGCTATAGTTTCTGCTAAACATATAGTAAATGACACTCTTCAACTATTACGCTTCACCGTGACAAATTCAAACTTATTTGTGTTCTTGCTTGTTGCTATGAGCAGTCATCAAATGTGAAGAAGAAAGAAATCGGTTTTGATTTGATATATCACAATTGAGATTATGTGGAAGGTATTTCGGAAGCTAGAGACATGATAAGTGTGTGTTTCAACGATGATCGAACGAAATCTCTGTCTGACAATACTTGAATAATATATAAATACTCTTTTGAAAGTACATCGCAAGAATCGAAATGGTGTGGATTAAGTGAGGTTGAAATTGTGAAATCTATATTCATAGGAGCTGTGCGGAGGCCAGAATGTGAGTGGCTGTTAGCTGGGAGTGCCCGAAAGGTTTAAGGAGTGAAGTTCGAAATTGGACGAATACCTTTTATTAATGGTGAGTCTGGAACCGGAGAAGCAAAATTTGTTTAATAATATTTAAAATAAAAGCTTTACGAGAGGCCAGTGCCAGTGATGGCACCAGTGCCAAGTGCACGTTCAGTGCCATGGAAAGGTTGCCAGATCCACGAAGCCAGAGCGCTAGAGCTGCCATATATTTCAAATGAAAACCAGTGCACGAAATGATTATTAAAATTGTGTAGCCGGAGATTTCAGAGTCAAGTATTTTAAAATGCTTGAGCCGGAGTTGGAGCCGAGGAAAAAAACTTATACCTTGCTTACCAAGCAGCAATTGAGAGCGCATTATACAAGCAACGTAACTAAATGAGAGATTAATTGATACATCGCTCAATACTGCCCCAAACATTATATATATATACTATTTAGAGTATAAATAAAAATATTAAATTTCAAAAATTAAAAAAAAAATATATATTAAATACTAAATTTTACAATTACAAAAGATTAATATTAAGAAGATTAGTTAGTAATATATACATACTTCATATATATATTATGCGTTATATATATATATATATAGATATATTATATATATATATATTATATATGAATTTTTGGTGATTTACGAAATGCGACCTAAAGAATAATGAACGTTTTTCAAGCACAGAGAGTTTCACATCTTTACGAGGTATAGATGGAATCGGGTAACGCAACCAATTCGAGTCAAAAATCTGGTGTGATAGACTACATGATAGTCTCCCGATACAAAAGGACGAATAAAGAAAATGTAAAGTGATTGCCCGGAATTCCTTGAATGCGGTATCATAGACTGGTGCGTGTACGGTCGGAGACATGAAGATAAAGAGGGCAAGGTGAGGCGTAAAATTGAGAAACAGTAAAGAGGTGTCAAGATCAAAAGGTGGATAATAGTGTTGGACACGTTATACAAAAGTATAACGAAGAAAACTGGAAATTATATGTTAACACCGGGAAATGCTACGGAGAAGCGCGCACTTAAGAATGGGTAGAAAAGAATAAAGAGACTTGCAAGGATATCATCAAGGAAGTTGGCAGAGAAAACTCTTGATAAAAGATGGGTAGGAGGAGAAGTATTAGGAAGAGACATACACCATGTGGAAACCGAAGAAGTATAAATAGCAATTTTAAGGACAATACAAAAATTGTAGGAGAGAGTGGCTGAAGAAGAACGTAAGCATACAGCAGCAGGGAATATGTATACAGGCAAGGAATGACGGCAGAAGAGAAATTAAAGATGAGGGCAAAAACAACGAATGGAGAGGTAGAGAATAGGCAAGGAGAAAATAGACCGAGAGATGGGCGCAAGGAAAAAAAAGAATAATCTTCAAAATATCGGAAGTGGCGTATAGGAAAAAAAAAAAAGTACAAAAAACGTAAACTTAGACATATAAACGTATTAGAGGTAAACGGAGTAGATTCTTGTGAGACCTTTATCAGACACAGAGAGAGGAAATGAAAAGACTATTAGACCGAATAATATGAAGGTTCTGCTAAATGTAGAATATCAGAGCAACAAGATGACGACGCTTGGCCAGATCAGAACTGAGGAGAGGAGGAATGCAGGAGAGTGAAAGACAAATGGAAATGAGAATGGAAGATATATGAGGAGGCTTATTTAAAAGGATGAAGAAAGAGGGTAAAGCCCCAGGAGAGGATGGACTGGCTGGGAGTTGGTGGTGGAGGGAAGGAGAGGAGCTGAGAGGGAGAATCATCAGTTTGAATGAACAAAGTGTTGGAGAGAGGGAAAGGGCTGGAAAAAGGTGGACTAACAGAGAATAATACGCCTGAGAGTAACTTTAATAACATATATAGTGATGGGATACTACAAGTGTAATGACTGCTAATAATTAATAGGCATTTCTCACCTGATGTCTCATACGTGCGATATAATAATACACTGAAAAAAGAATAATTGAAGATGCTTGTGAGGAACTGAGAGATGAAGGTGATACAGACTGAGAGACTGCGCAAGAAGAAACAATGGTATTAGGTTGTTTTGGCTTGAGAAGAAGAGGAAGAGAGTGTGAACTGACCGGAGACTTTCTTATTCCAACACTAACGATGGTCCAGAGAAATTCTGAGGAACTAAATGTCAACGAGATCCTTTTTGCTAGCGAAACTACGACCTGCAAAAGGATTGTGATTCGGTAGCCAAAGGAAAAAAGCCTATGGAAGAGCTATAGAGAGGAATTATGGAGTGAGGAGTAGATTTAAAAGAAGGCAATAGGAAAGTATGTATGAGAAATGCAGTTTGTAATGTTAGAACTGATGCTGAGAAAAACATAAGAATGGTTGAGTGACAGAAACCATCGGAGTGAACAGGAACTTTTTATGTCCAAACGCTAGGCTTATTATCATTGAGTATTATTAGAACGTGGTGATAAGTGAAATGAGGGAAAGAAGAGACTGCGGCAGTAAATTGAAGGTAACAAAATGGCATATGCGACATCTGGGCCATGGTCTGAAATGCGAGAGAAGAGACGATTCGAGAGGTGGTGGAGCTTGTTTTGCTTGAGGAGTTAGGAAGAGATGCGCATGCAATGAGGATGAAACGTACCAAAAACATGAGATATTAACAATAACCGAGTAGGAATTCGTACATGGAGGGTAATAAGAGAATTGCAGGAGTGAAAGGGGAGAGTTGGTTTGAGGAGCGTAATAATGAACCTTGTCAAATATCTCGAGAATGTTTAAAACAGATGAGGGGAGAGGAAGACTTTGAGGAGAGATTCACGCAATAATGGAGATGGAAGAGATTAATGTTGATTAGTTATAGAAATAGCGGAATATCCACATGTATGAAATTTAAATTAAAAAATATGGAATAGTAGTTTTAAAAATAAGTGATTTGTTAACAGTATATTTCTTATGTGACTACCGACGCGTTCTTGCAGTAATCGGAAGCGATAACCAATGAAACAACGAACGAGAAGAGTAGGAGAGTTAATATACATAGCGGCGGAGACGAGGTATAAAAGTAACTAGATTGGGAAAGAATAAAGATAAGACTAGAAATAAAGAGAATGAAGTAATTAGAGAAAAAAAATCCCTCGAAGTGAAGATGATTATAGAAAAGATGGATGTGGGGAGATGAGATGGTGAGGAAGACATCGATGAGGATGGAGCAGGGAACAGAATGCCGAAACGACAGGGAATTGAAAGACTATCACCAGATGTTTTAAGCTGGTCGCCACACAAAGACCAAAGGGTAATAGAACCTAGAGAAGAGATGGATTAATATCGGGTGGAGACTCTCTGCGTAAATGAGTGTCATGCTCCAAAAAGTAGCGTGCTATAAGGAAGAGGAATAGTGCAGAGGCAGAAGGGAAGGTCTGAGAAAAGACGTTGTGCGTGGGCTGTACAAGAATGAAGAAATCTTCCTGAATCTGTAGTACGAGAAAGACTATATTATATATAAGTATTATCATATTATATTCTTTTGTTAGGATTTGTTAGATATATTATATATATAATTATATATATACTAATGTTATATTAGTGTATGTATGTAATAGTGTATATTATATAAGATGATATTGTATCGTATGATATAATATGTGTATTATAGTGTTATATAGTTGTGTGTATATATATTAGTATTATATATATTATATAGTTATATAATATATAGTTAATATATTTGAATATAATTATATAGTTGATAAGTATTAATTATAAATATATATATATATGTTATGATGTATATATATATAATTATAGTATTATAATTTAAATATATATATTATATATATTTAGTATTATATGTATATTATAGTATATTATATATATTATATATATTATTTTTATCAGTTTGCTACCGTATCGTGCCACTCACTTGGCGCGCCCTAGTGTCAGGGGGGGTGTGTGTGTGCGCGCGAGAAGTAGTGTGTGGCAGCTATCGTGTAAAATTACGCAGAGATTGAGCACAGTCGCAGTGCTTTGAATAGTGGAGGAGAATTAGAAGTTTCAGCAGGAAATCGACTAAGAGAGATGAAAGAATTGCCCACAGAACAGAGTAGTGTCAGTGAAGAGAGAAGAAGCACCGCAGCGTGTGAACTAGCTCGTATAGTGACCAATCTCCTACAGAAAACTCGTGTCGCAGACGATCAGCGCCCTTTAATAGGTGGTGTGACGGTCGATTAGTGTAAGTTCCCTTCGATCACTCTGCCCGCTGCGGTAACCATATAGAAAAGAGATAAAGTAAACTAAACTTTCGTGCGCAAAGAATAGGTTAGGCGTACAAGTGAACTAGAATATGTTAACAGAACAGTTTATGTCATTTACAAACGATGAGTTGTACTATATATCATCTTCACGACCCTTTCTTTCCGCCATCATAAGTCCGGTGAAAACACCTAGCACACCACTCCAGAGGAGTATGATAAGACAGTAACTCCATACAATGGGAGTATGATACCTTGTATGAGTTTGAGTAACTGAGATAAACGAGGGAAAAAAATTCTCGCAAGTTTGTAAACAGAACTCCCTCAAGTTATACTTTGAAGGCTCTTTTTTGTAAGAGCCCTATGACTAATCCGTTGTGACTGTTGAGGTTTCCAAGACGTATTTTTTTTGTTTGAGATGAGTTAATATGTCCATAGAAGTTATATTGTTCAACAAGGAGAAAGACAGGTATGAGTAACGCGTACGAAAGAAACTATGGGAAAATGTTTAGAATGATGTTTTTTGTTAGAGAGGAATTTTGTAAAAGTTTTGTAGTGTTTTGAAAAGATACTCGATTTTCATAATGTGTATTGTGAGATCTACTCTCACTAGAGTGTCGTGGAAAAAGATTTCTATCCATGAGGCGAGAACCTTCGAAGAATAGAAGTCGTGCAGATTTAAGAACGAATGAGGCAATCTAGAGCTAAGAAGAGGTGATCAGAATTGTAAATGTGTCTATAGAATGAATGCTTATCGATCATGCGAGGCATATGTACGAGGTTTGGTTCAGTTGAGTATGATATGCATTGTATAGAAGATCATAATGATATCATATAATAGCTAGATAGTAATGTAGGAGATATTGAAGACGATATCTCCGTATGAGGTAACACATCTAAACTTAATAGACAGAAAAAAGGAAGAATGATTCGTCTATCCATCAATCTCAGCAGCCGAAAAATTGAGAAGCACACTTTGGCACTAAAGACAGATGGTAAAGCTACACAGTAAAAGTAATAGACCTCTAAGACGAAAGTTATGGATATATAAGATTTATTCTAAAATTATAAACTATACTATTTATACTTATATAAGTATAGTTTATAAGGTGTGGAACTATTTGTTAAATTAGTATTATACAAGTTTATATTATCATCAGTGTAAAGTTTGTGATTATATAGGTAATATTTGAGTCTTTGTGTACATTATAATTTTCTAAGTTATATACATGTTTACATATCATGTTATAAGCTTTTTATATTGATGTTATAAACCTTGTTCACGATTAGATATTATCATTTACGCTGCTTATTATAATATGATTGAGAGTTGAATAACACTAAAATGATCTTGAATACGATATAAGCTATATATATCAGATATTAAATGACTAAACAACTATAATGTTACAATAAGTATCTAAAATGTATACATAAATTACTAAATCGATTACGAGATATCATAATATCTAATTAGTACAGAAATATGCTTACAGAGTAATACTAATGAAATGAGTTGATGAATAAAGTTATACTACGTTTTTTAGTTCTGTATGCAATGTAATTTACTTTACTGTTGTTAAGTAGATTTAGTATAACCTTTATTATTAGTCAGTATATAACACACTAAAGTTTTTCCATGTTTAATACTAATGAATATTAGTTCAGTAGTTATTGTCGTTGGTATTATGATGGTATTTATATGATTTACATTTAATGATTATATATCAGGAAATAAGATTGCATATATGATATTAATATAATGCTGCTCTGGATATAATATTATATAATGTCCATAAAGATCTGTTGATCTAAGTTTGTTCCAGTTAACTTATCCATATAGGAACACGAGAAATTAAATGAAGAATATAACTATTAATGTGTATATGACTTTTTTATTCGAGTATTCTTATTTTTTTAGAATATCGAGATAATATCTGTGTGTTGCTGGTTCACTATAGTCTACGACTTTACCAAAGCCACAGAGGCATTTCATAGCAAAACAACATAAGCTGGTGCCCCTGTTTGAATATAGGTCTCACAGCAAATAAGAAGAAACGAAGTTCATTAAGAGTGGGTATTATTCGCACAAGAACCTAAACCGAGAACTCTGTGTTAGTGGATAGAACTACCCTTCCTCCCTACGAAATTGGTACACGTGAACGACCACTCTTCAAAAACACACGATTCACCGCTTTACAAACCACCTGGGCAGAGTTCGACAAACCTCTCTAAGCACAGGTACATATTGACTCTAATAGAGAATAATATAACCCTAGTATCAAGAAGGGATTGTGCTGTCAGAGTCTATAAGAACGCTTACAGGAAAGAGTTTAGTCGAACTAGAGAGAGGAGAATATTGCAAGAGAGGAAGAGTGAGAGAGTAAAACGATATTAGTATCTGCATTATCTATATCAAGCATGTGTTACCACCGATTCAGCGGTGGATAAAATGGTATAAAAGAGACAAACAGAACTCGTACGAGAATTTTTACTCCTCTTAGCACTATAAGACCAGAGCAACACACAAAGAAAAACTAAGCATCCGTGTAAATTTGACTCGAAATATCTAATCACTCACAACTTGGTCATTAATTCACAGTCCATTTTCCATTACTTTCATTTTATGAGTTACTTTTTTTTTTTATCTGATCGGCATTTTCCAATCTCAATTATATTCGACTATTAACTGAATACTTCTCTCAGAGCGAGAGCGAGACGAAATCTACCGACCCAATAACATATATAAGCACACCCATAATATTTGTTATATGACTGTTTAATAACTTGGCACCGCAAGTGCTCCAGCACCGTGCATGGAGCCATCTCATCAGATTCCATACCAACTCTTTTAGAAAACTCACTCTGAAATCATCTCACCAAATCACAATTGCGAGTCGGAAATTGGAATATACGCAGACACAGCTTCGCGTATTAATTTATCAGTTAACTGTGTGAGGCCAGCGCGTGCGTAAGGTGTTATTACCGCTCGTGTTCATATGGTGCCGATACAGGCACGTTTATTGTATAACATTTACAGTTACCGATCGTCAACTAAGAAGTACTACCCCACGAATACATTCCTTCAAATGAATCACCATCTAAACCACTCTCTCTATCTTTCACGCCTATCACTTGTATATATATGAAGATACTATCTACTGACTACATGATTGAAACTTCTTTAAATGCGTGACTATCTTAATACCACATTAGCGTGTAACTCACTACTATCTAAAAATACCACTATCATGCCTAACTGCTACTATTAAAAGTCAATACTTACATTAACTACTACAATGAACTTGATAACCTGAGAGTAAATCATCCCTCCCTAATTGAACATCATGAGAGTAATCTCGAATGTATTTATGTAATTGATATTATTAAAATATTAAAATAAATGAGTAAATAAATCCACATACAACTACTAAACGATTATATAATTAAATAAATAATTAAATTATATATATAATATAATATAATATTATAATATATAATATAATAAAATAATAATAAAACTTCATGAAAAACTGTATACACATAGGATAATCTACGTGAAGACTACCACGGTAGTAACCGGATTACGGTAAGCATAGGAGACCGTATGGATACCGTGAGTTATCGTGAAGCTGGATGATCGGAATGATCGAAGTTTAATAAAAATAAACCGTTATCCTTAACATAGGAAAATATCAGTTATTATTCAGACTTCATACAGATTTTGTTTTCTTAAGAAGAAGGTAGTGTGGAATCAATTCTCTATATCACTGATATCTGTATTGACTAACCGAGATTTGCGTATCGCCTTATAACGATAATCACACTAGTCTACTAA
>JABUQX010034278.1:17500-30530 GCA_015478945.1 Trachelipus rathkii
ATTACTATTTAATTGAGTGTTCAAATGAACTTTCATATGGAGTAGGTTTTGAACTTTTTTTATATATTTTTTCCGAAAGCGGTTAAACATCTCTGTAACCCTCAATATGGTAAATTCTATTACAATAAATTTACAATCAACAACGATATCGTAGTAATTATAACACCTATTTTAATAAATTAGGCGACTACTTAGTATTGATCAATTATATTTTGTATGTTATTTTGGACTAACCATGAAGAAATAATTTTACTCCAATATTGCTGGTAAAATTATCAAAGAAATTTTAAGTACTATAGGTTTGTTATTACCAACTATAGAAAATAAATGGAAGTAGTTTAAATTTTTGTACGTAGCTATAATATCAATTGTGTTGATATATATATATATATATATAATATATATATATTATATATTATATAATTATAATATATATATATATATATAATATATATATATATATATATATACTTATATATATATATTTATATATATATAATATATATATATTTATATATATTATGAAATAAAGAAACATACAGATATTAGTAATAAAATTTGAACTAGTAGATTTTGCAGCCGTATTTACCATTTTTTAAGTACAATTTACTACCCGTAGTTTACTGTTAGCGAAATTTACGCTGGTTCAACTTTGAACTCTTAATTGAATAGCTTTCAACAAGGGTTGATATGCTGGCGATGAGAGCTGTTACCGTAGTTTAAATATTTTCCGAAGCGGTTAACATTCTGTAACCCCAAAAGTGGTAAATTCTACTACATAACATGTTACAATCAACACAGATTATCGTAGTATTATAACACCTAATTTAAAATAATATTAGGCGACTATTAGTAATTGTTACAATTACTATTTTTTGTATGTTATTTTTGACTACGAAGAAATATTTACTCCATATTTGCTGGTAAAATTATCAAAGAAATTTAAGTACTATAGGTTGTTGTTATTACTATACAAAAAATATAATTGGAAGTAGGTTTAATTTTTGTAGTAGCTATAATATCATTGTTGAAATAATATAAACACTGTTTTAGTAGGGTTTAGACAACCGACTCAGACTCCTTCTCCAACTCTTTCTTTCTCTGACTGAGTCCGACCTCTTTCTCCACTTCTCTTATGCATTCGTCTTTCTTCTTCTTTTTTCAGGCGGGACCCCCTTCCCCTCCGAAAGGGGGTCCCCTGTACTCCGGCCACTCCTCCTACGTCCTTCCTCCTAGATGCAATCCAAATTTGATCTTCTACGGGTATTTCCTATTTTATGGGCAGCACCCCCGAAAGGGGAGCCCTATGGAGTAACAAGCGGTCTACTCAATTTACCTCCCATTAATAAGGGGGTTTACCAATTTGAGGGGATACATCAACCAGAACTCCTTAAATTGAGGGAAGGAAAAAATGTGTGTTATAAGACATGTTCCTAACCTTCTAAAGACTCGGTCAAGCCTGATCTCAAATCTTTATCTCACTGGCCATAGGAACCCTTAATTTTACGTCTTAAGCGTCAAATTAACGATTATAAAGAAAATCCAAGTCAAAATCGACTTCCATGACCTCAGGAACCCTAATTTGAAACTATATATATATAATAGTATATATATATATATATATATTATATATATATATTATATATATTATATATATTATATAAATATAATATATATAGTATATGTATATATATATATATTTTATATTATATATATATATTTATATATATATATATATATATATATATATATATATATTATTTTTATATATCTAATAATATATATATATATCTATATATATATATATATATAATTGTTTTTAGTTACATCATGTTGCTTCGGGATGCTGGCCTATAATATTATATATGATATATATAATCCTAATATATATATATATATTATATATTATATATTATCTATATTATATATATATATATAATAGTATATATATAATTATGATATATTATTATTATAACTAATATGGAAGATAGCGCAGAATATATAAAAGTTTCAATTTTATGGACACAACCGTCATCATCTTCATGGTCTATGGTTAACAATCAAGCAAGAAGCTAAAGAGGTGAAGAGTCCGATCCCATCCCCGACTGGCCGTGATCGAGTATATGGAGTCGATCTTTAAATGAGTTCAATGACGTGATGTGTCGTAATACTATGAGGTGAATTGAAGTAAATTCAAGTTGCTGATAATGGTGGTGGTCAAAGCGTGTGGAATATATTTTACAATCACAGAATGACAACTACACAAGTAGTAAATATAATCGGACTTCAAAACCAGTAGTAAAATCATACTACTTCTCTTTCTACTACTAGTTAAAATTAAGTTGTCATTTTTACAACTGAACAAAAGTTAATTTTACTACTAACACTAAAAGAGCAATTGACTACTACAGAGTAGTAGTTTCATTTCTACTATCCATAAGTATAAATTAACTTTTTAGAAGGTGGACTCACAGGAACCGAAAAGTAAGTGAAAAGACTCCAAAAAGTCGTTATTTTAAACTAAACTTTTTCTCTGTATATATATATATATATATTATATATAATATATATATATATAGGTGTAATAAATATATATATATGATATATATATATATATATATATATTATATATATATATATATATATATAATATATATTATATATATATTATAGTTATATATTACTCTATATAGTATATATATATTATATAATAAAATTATATAATATAATATATATATATATTAGTATATAGTATAATATATATATATATATATATTATATATATATTATATAATATATATATATATATATATATAGTATTATATATATATATAAATATATATATATTATTATAGGTTGACTGGGATAGCCCTAATACCTAATACCCTAATATATATATACTATATATTATCATAACCTACTACCCCTATTATAGTACTAGCTACACACTACCTATAATACACCCATACTCACCATAACCTACCCCTCGCGGGGCATTGTTGAAGAAACAAATGGCCGAACAACGTCAGAGGTTAAGGCCCTGAATCGGAAGAAACCGTAGGAAGATGCTTAATTGCCGGCGTGAACATCCGCACTCGAGAACGCCAAACAGCTTACCAGCAGCACAGCGAGGAGACGACGCGAATGAGACAGACGAAAGGACTACTACTACACCGCAATCCTGATGCACACATGACTCCGAATAGATTCGACACACTGAGAACACCCTAACTCAGGTCAAACGCCATCACAAGATCATCAATAAGTAAAAGCTGCCTTCTCATGTAAAATACAGTGGCTGCGCAGATCGACAGAACAGCCTGTCAGACACCATAGCTTTTACACAAATGAGTAGGTCGGCTCATTGAATCTCCACCTCTACCTATACTAAAAGGTACCAGTACTAGCACACTGCCGTCTAGCGCCCCTGCACGGTGAGCACAGCCGAATTCTGTCTCTCCCCTTGGCACAGATAACATCTTACAAGAACCGCCAAAGAACGGAATTCCTCACTACATCGTCACACTAGCACACAACATCTTAAATCCAATCGCCCATCCAATGCTCTATACCCTGACGGGGACAGCCACATTACCACAATGCTGGCTAGCAATCGCAGCCAGAACCTATGTTAGTTTATATTCTTTATAATTGACGTCAATTTTGTAAGATCTAAACTAAGTTCTTTGACTTCAGTTGTTCTTCATCGGCTTTCCAGATCCTGTTATTAACCTTATATCTTTTGGCTTGTTACCATTATCAGATTATAAGAATCTATAATATCCAGAGCATACCACATTAGAAAATACAAATTCTCATTATACATAACACTGAAAGAACGCAAAACGGGGAAACAAAATCATAAATTTATCTTAAATAAGCATACTCAAAATTTTACAAGTTATAATAAACTAAGGTACCTGTCCGGTCGGTTAAAAGAAAACTGAAAGTAATTTCTAATATTATAATCTATCAAAATACCGTGAAACAGAAGATGTAACTAACTTTATTTAACCATTTTTCTTGAAACAAAAGAGTCGTGTTATTTTAACATTTTATTATGATAAATAAAATGACATACAATACACAATTTGGCATTTATCGATTATCCGCCTATATCCAGGCGATATTTTTTATCACGAGTTATATCGGATATCAGTTATCGATGAATAAGGTTTCGTCTATCGATTTTACTCGGTCCATAACGCGATAACATTTTTCAGTCTATCGTAGCCCACCTATGAACTCTACTCAATAGTCGCCGCTTCCTACGTGGCAGTCGACGGTGACCCAACATGTTGAGTCAAAATCGATTCTCAACGAATAATTACTGAATAAGACTCGTCCACGTCCTCCTAACTTTTCTCCAGCCATTTAATCCTATCGAGGACCCTAACGCACAAGAACTTCTCTTCACTAAACTAAACACAATTACATCCCCAGGTACAAAAACAGATATGCGAAGCCCAAATATTGGTTCCTCAAAGAAAATCCTTCTCTACTTTTCTGCTCGTCTCCACTCTTCGCTCTCAATCTTTTCATTACCACACATCCTCTATTATTGCTTTTATACATTCCATTCACTTTCCTATTAACTAAAAGTTATTTTCATGCCCTGAAATTCACAGTAAGATCAATCAAAATTACAGAGACTATTAAAAACAATTCGCAGCATTTCTTGTCCCGGAAAGCAACCCAAACTAATCACAAGAGCTACCAATTATCATGGCCAGTCAGCACTTCAATTACATCAGCCACATCACACATAAACAGTCTTTCGGAACTTTATCCAGTTATCCATTAAAACAAATATCTCACGTCTTAACAAACATTCTTCTACCCCCCCCCCCACCACCCATCACACTCCATCTTTCACACACGAATCTTAGGAGTATATAAATCAGTACGCCGCTAGTAAATCGATTCACTCCAGCATCCATTGAGTAACGCTAGCTGCACATTAGAACCACCTAGGCCAAACCATTATGACCCCGATATCTCTTCTACGGCATATGGAATAATTATTCATACATCGTAGCGACTACTCTCCACATTCGTAACTTTTGATCTATATCGACTATCACTGGTTTACCGAGAACTATAAAAATCTACATTTCCGGCACGTACAAATAATACTCATGTACAATTTTACCTATTACCAAGGTATCACTTTAACTTTCTTATTTCAGCACTTAAAGCATTTTATAGTAACGAGAGACAGGGAGAATAACACACAGGCCTATCAAATCAATCACACTCCAATGAAATATACCAACCACTCCCAACTACAAATAATCATACATAATATCAAATACCAATAATAATAATAATAATACACTAATCACATAATAAATAATAATCAATAATAAGAATTATAATTAATTCTCTGACACGAGGCAACAATCACTCACCTGAACACAAACGGATGAATGGCGTTTAGATGTGCTGGATCTTGCCAAGCATGCAAGACTCTCAACTCATACCCTACAAATATCACTCTTCAACGAAACATAATTAACTACATTATCCACTCTCTCGCTCATTGTTATGCTGAGAAATAAATAACAGGTGGATACCCTATACTTAGTCTTTAAAACTCCACACAACCCGATAAAAATTACTAATCATCCAGTACATACCCTGCGCATCCATTGTCTACCCCACTACCTACATGCCAAGATAAATTAAACTCAACGCGTCCCAAGCGCCCCGACCCTCTCTAAACCCTACCTCACCAACCATTCATACGCTATCACCCCCATCATTAAATGTCCGCTTCTGAAAAGTCTCTTCTCTTCCTTCACCTATTCCACACCCTGACCACCAAGAACCCACCAACCTGGCTACCACAAGCAACGCCTGACACCACCCCCCTGGCTCTGCCCAATACACTCGCAACCTCAATAATCTCCACACTCCCCACTCCCGGCCGGCGTCCCTCAGAGGCCTCACAACATATATACTACTAAATAGTCAACACGACCATCCTTCGCAATGGCGAACCCTCGACATATTCACTCCCTCAACCCAACCTCACCTAAACCAATACTCACAAAAAACACAAAAACCTCCCTCCTACACCTCCATAAAACGTACGCTCCATCATCAACACCAACCATCATAATCACCTCTCGTCAAAGAATCTTCCACATTCTCTCTAAACGCATACAAGAAATAACGAGTACATATGCTAAGTGGGGAAAGCATTCGATAAAGGACACATGGGAAATCACCACCTTCTCCCATCCAGAGACACGACGATCGTTATGCACGAACCCATCAAACCAGGTGACGACGGACGAATCGGCATCCGCTTGCGGAACCAATCAACCTCAAGAATCATGCCCAACACGACCTTGCACAGAGATAACGGACCGACGGCCACCACAACTTCCAGCCCTTGCGAGGGAGTCCCGTCAAACTACCCCTACGTACGCCACCGCTGCGACCTGAACACCCCCTTATCTCCGCATCCCGTGCATGCCGTCACCTACCAACGCGAGCCCCCACCACCCGGCACGCACTCCGCAAGCTACACCCACCGCCCCGTCCGTTAACGCCCTCCCGCTTCGCCTCTGGCCCTCCCGGTGCCACACGACCAACCATCCCACCCCCCCCCCCCCCCCCACCCTACCCCCCCTCACCGCTGAACCGGCCCCTCTTCACCATAATCTACCCCTAAGTCTTTCCTCATCCCCCGCTGATCATCTCGGCCTCCCAGCGCACTCCTATGCCAACTACAGATCGCAAAACCTCTGTCCGGCCCAACCGACGACCAGACGCAATAGTCCCAATCCCGATTGCATGGGAAACGCAGCATCTCAATCCGCAATAATGGCAATCCCTGCGAGGTACCCCTGAACCACCACCACAGCCTGCCGAACAACGCCAAGCAAGCGAGGCCGAATTCTCCCTCGACCCCTCCCCTCTACCTCACCCGCGATCCACTTTCATTTAACCCGCTTCACCCCCTGCTATGAGAGCCGCGGTCCATCAACACTCACCGACCCATCGACCCTACCTTCTCCCTCCTCCTTAATCACCACTCAGCCACGATCCGACCTACCCCGCCCCCCCCACCACGAACCGAGCCATACCCATTCCCCACTCGCTACCACCCAGCCGGTCCCCATTCACTCTCCATTGCCAAGCCCACCCACTCCACCCACGCGGCCTCTCCTTAACCGCCACCCGCCACATCTCCACCGCCCCAAGCCCCCCGCCGCCCTGCCAGCCGAATCTCGCAAACTAAATCCCCACCTCGAGCTGAGTCTTACGGTATAAGCCGCCACCACTACGCAATCACGAACCACGCCATGCACCATTACTATCATACCCCGCCATCCTCAATCCTAGCCCGTCACAAAACACACCCTCCAACGACAACTGCACGCCCGCGCCGGGCAGACACACCGGACTCCAATCGGCGAGCCCCAGGTACTCGCGGGCTCAGGAAGACAGCAAGACCCCCCCCCACACTGCTCCTCTTTCTAACACGTCAGTAACACCCCTCGCGACGTAATCTCCACGGAACCGGACATCGCACACAGGCACTCACGATCCTTACCACACAAGGCCAGCAGGGGTCCAGCATCTAGACGAGAGCCCAACCGAATCAGCGGCCCAGTACACACTGCAGGCGACAGCCGCGAATAGCCACGTCCTACATACCCCTCGTCGCTCAAGAGAAAGCCGCAGCCCCACCCTTTTCGACAAAGGGATGTATCACCAAACACACTTTAACGGATGTCTCAATGAAACTATCGTTTGCACCACTCACGTAAATCTCACGCACTACCTACCCTAGGCCTATTCTCCTTGCAGACATCCCGTTGTCCAGAGCAGACACGAGTACTTGGCGCACTCTAGAAAGCAAGATAACTGTGCATAAGTGAGAACGGCCCACCACCAACTCCCTCACCACCCATGTCGTCCACAACCGAGCCCACTCCACCCCCCCAGGGGCCACCACCCCCGCCACCGCCCGATCACCGCCTCCCAACGCTGCGAACCAATCACAGCCATTGCAACTACCCCGTCTTTCGACTGGCACTCCCACACGCTGTCAGTCCAGCAGTCCCCTGCGAGACGGCCTACACCATATACCTCACACAGCCCATAAGATCCAAGCCCATTCGACAGACCGCACTTAGGGCTGACCTCAAGACACGACAGACCCCTCCTACCACCACACGCGCCATGCGTCCCACCCGCCACTACAGCACCTCACCATGAATTTGAGGAAGATGAACGCTCACACCCCGCTACCACGCACGCCGATGACAGTTGCTTCTTCCACGGAGTTTACACTATCTGTGCATCCACTGTTAACAGTGGATCATCTAGCACCACTGAGTCCGTAGACAACATCTCTGACATCTGTCGAAGTTTGCGGACCATAGGCAGCACACCCAATATAAAACGTCTCAGCGCCCGCCTGAGACGACACAAAGCACACGTTCGACCACGCTCATCCCTCGTCCCTCCTCTCCTTCTCCCTAAACAGCCAATGCCTAGACGCTCCCGGGCTAGAACGACATCGCAGCGCAAGGGCATCTCAGTCTACCGGCACATCCGCACCGGCCCTACCACTACCTATACCCCGCAGCAAGGCTACATCTACGCAGAAACAATTAAGACCGTCACACTCGCGGCAATCACCCGAAGCACCGACTGACCTCACATCAGAAGCAAATACCTAAAAACACTCCTAGCACACACTACCCCTGGCGCGAAGCCTTCACAGAGCTAACCGCGGACAATGCACAACGAATAAGAAGCCAGCCCAGGCAACTGCGGACTGACTCTACCTATTCTCACAGCAGCCGCCCCCATTAACATGACAACAGAGCGGAGTTGTCCCACGCACCAGACCGAGCGACCATGCTTTTCAACGCGAGAAATCCACAGTTCCCATCCAAAGTTCCGTGGATCAATAACCAGCTCTTCTCACACAAGGTCAGGCAGAAAGACCTACGACAGCCACCTAAATCCCCCCAACCAAGAACCTCGGAAGCAACAGCCCTATCCCCGGCCAATGTCATGAAGTCCAAAACTCTTATTAACATCAAAGGGATCCGCGGTCAGCAAACGACTCCTTTAGCGGGCACCAAACTGGAAGTTCCTGAAAAAGCCTGAAGACGAACTCTCCAGAACAAGGAGAAGAAACACCAGCACTAGCAACATTTTTCTCCAATTAACTTCTAACAAGCCAGAATGACAGGTCCAACGCGCAACTCTGGTCTTGGTGCCACGCCAACTTCGGCTCTTTACGCAGTTTGCCCGCGGACTCCAGATTACAAAGGTTGCTACGCCCCCCCAAATACGATCAATCGGCACAAAGAACGATCCTTGATCCAGAATATCCTGCAACTCTACCCTAACAGTCCAGCAGAACATTGCCTCGACTGTCGAGGGACTACCGATCACGATCGCAGATGAATGTAACGAAATCACATCGCCTGCTACCGCCACCAGAGCAACGTTCCATTATGCTAATATCGCCAGTGCAAGTATCTGACAATCTGCAAAAATGTAAAAACGTTCTTAGCTAGCCATACTTCCCCCCCCACTTATTCGCACCCTGTTGACAAACACAGCCACTGCGCCAGCCCGCAGTGTTAGGTACCTCCTCAAACTATTCTAGAAAGAGCTCTCACCCAAAGATAGCCTCGGCACACCAAGAGCTCAGCTGCAAAGCAAACATAACCTAATGCACTTGCCAACAAGCCACACACGCCAGCCAGAGCCTCGACGCCAGCACCATCGTGCCCTACGCGCCTATCATATCCACGCCCCCCCGCACCTATACGGCAGGACAATAGGCCGTGAGAATTGTCGACCTAAGGCCATGCCCCCACACCCCACACTACTCTTCATCTGTGCTAACACACCCATTTCTCCCACACCACTACAACGGCACCCAACGCCCGGTTGTGGAAGTTATAAGCTACCCCCACAATGATTAACCGTCTCGCACACCACCAACCCCCCCCCCTCTCGCTCTCTTCCCCACGCCTCGTCCTTCTCCGCTGACACCTTACACATTACGCCGACCGATCTCAGCCGCAGTGATCTTTACAACAATAATCCATACTACTTCCTGGCGGTGTGCTACGACCGGCTTCCGTATCATTGCTACTTTGCCCCTCGCTCAGCCAGTTTCATTCTCCTCCACCCGATTCGTCCTGCTCTTTGACCCGAGGCACTCTTCAGCAGGACCCCACCACCAGGGGCTTAGATCACGCACCATCCTGCCCCATCGCGAAATGCACCAGCTCTTCCCCGCTCGCGCAGCACCTACAACCCTTGACATGGAAGAACAAGCGTAGAACCAAGCATTCATATCACAGTCGGAATACCGGCTCCTCAACCTTCGAAGGGACGCCAAAATGCTGGGACAGCTGTAGGCACTGTACCGCAAGGACAACTCCAACCTCACACTCGCGTCACAACGCCACCAGCTGGAGTTATGTATTTACCCACATGAGGAGCTACCGAGCCTACCAAGCTCATCTTAAGAGCTCAACACCCCCCACACCCTATCGAGACGGACTACACCCCTGACATCACCCCATCAGTACCCCCACAATACCCATCAAAGGCGCGGCAGGTAACACACGCCCCACCATCCCCCTCACAACGACCACGCCGCAACACAACAACACAAATAGCCACACCACCCGCACAAGACGTCCTGCTCCTCGCTAACTCTCATACCCGCGATCTCCCCATATGTCAGAACTGGTCTGCCTTGCATTCCAACCGAGCCCGCACAACCCAAGGGACCCCACCACAACACAAACGCCCACAGTCGCTCCTCTACCCACAGACAGAGATTCTACAGGCACATCTCAGACGGACCTCCACAAGAGCAACCCTGCACAGAGGTTCAACCCGCGACCATCCACTGACCTACCAACTCCCTAATTCTACATCAACCATCAACCTGACGGGAGCTGCCTCCTAACGACAGCCCCATCAGCCTAAACAGTCTCGACCCCTATACAGTACAACCACCCCCCTCAACTCACCATCCGGAGCCAAGTACATCGAGTGATAGTAAGGTCGGTGGACAAATTGATTCGTGTTGCCACTGCATGAAGTCTAGTTTGAAGAGGGGCTGAAGAATAGGGGACAGATTTAATGAATGTGGTATTCTGTGCACCTCCCGTGATCATTGTCACCTCTTCTATAGAGGGTTAACAGGTGATTTATATTCCGAGGTAAGGAAGTCGCGATGCCCCATAGTCGAAAGTCCTACAAACCATGATCACTTGGGTTACATATGTTTATTGTTGAACAAGTCTTGCAAAAAATTAGAGTGGTAAGCCACGAACAATTCCATTTTAAGGAAAGTGTCCATCACTGTGTTGTTATAAGATATTAATGATATAAGTCCTTTTTGACGACAATTGTCCTGTCTATACTGTGACTAGGGTAGTGTTTGGTGAGGTTGGATTCAATGAAAGAGGAATGACTGATGACCGTGGGTCTCGACGGAGCGAGGGGCGACAAATCTCTTGTGGTAAAGGAATAGTCATGACAACAAAGATGGGTTTGCACGACCCTTTTGGGAAGCAGTTTTTTAGTAGTATTGGTGAAGGGGCTTCGCCCAGAATTCGACATAAATTAAATTGAGTTCAACCAAGTTCATATTATTGTGTGATTTTGTTTGGTCCCGTTGAAGAGCCACCAAATGCTCATGGTTTAGATGGGAGCGGTCATCAGTATCTACCAGCAGCAGATTCAGAAATGTGTGGGGGGATATAGAGTGTTTCATGGATAGGGCGAAGGAAGCGGCTAAATCTTTTGCAAAAGGTTTGGGTGCTATCATCGTTGGGTTCCAATATAGGTCGTGGGTTGAAAGGTCTGACTCTGGAGACTTTACCACGTAATTCATCCGATGCGAGTGGTTTTGGAGATTGGACAGATTTGATTTTAAGAATGGTTTTGTCGATTGGTATTCGATGTGTGATCGCTTGTTGTGTCTTGGGTCCCCTTTTCATGCCTCCACTAGATCAACGCTTAGTATCGTTTTCTTCGTTTACGGTTGGACAGTTTTCCATTCCGCCTATCTGGAAGCGCAGAACGTATTCGAAAAGAAGTGGTTTCAATACACATCCTGCTTTTTGGGAGCCTTAATCCATTTCGCATCCGCAAAATCTGTATCTTCCCTTTGGGGGAGTTGCTGAAATAGGAAATTCGGAAAGAGTTATAGGAAGATTCAGATGAGCTGGAGTAATCTTGCAAACTATTAAAGAGTCGATTGGTGCATTGTACGACAGCTGTGATTGTTTGGGTATACAATCTATTGAAGTCATTGCTTTTGTCTCAGGAATAGACTTATGGCGAGGTTTCTTCTGAATTGCATTTTTTGCGTCTGGGATTAATGTGTTTTTGTTTGGAAATTCGGATGCTTTGTATTTTAACGAATAATCTTTCGCTTGGTCATTATTCTTTTCTTTGTGTTTAGAAACATCTTTTTTAGGAATTTGAGTAATAGTAGGAGGCATATTAAAGGAAAAAGAGACAGTCCTCTTGCGTGAGTTTGGGGAACCTATTGGGTGGGTATGGGACAGTGTGTCTTTTCAGAAAATGTTTTCCAAGTTTTGTGTTGAATGAACCAACTTAGTTTCATTGCTGGTTTGTTGAAAACTAATACTCGGGATACGGTTGTTAATGGCTTTTTGGAAGAGAGATTGGATTAGGGCTGCTTTTGTACTATTTGGATAGTCGGTAGTGTGGACGATACAGGCAGACAGGTTACAATAACTGCCTGAGTTTTGCTGAAATTTGAGGGGGGAGTTCTCTGCGGGTTAGAAGGGTTTGTCGGTGAATTAACCAACGCGGAGGCATGGACGACAGCTGCAATTGTAGCTAAGATTGGGGGGCCTTTGTTGTGTGGGATAAATTTTCAATTAAGCTGGCGTATGGCACATCCCTGCTCTAAATTATGTTGGGACAATGTAGGCAGTAACTCAAACCTCATTCAGACAGGTAAGACGGGCCTTTTGAAGAAGCAGCAACT
>JABUQX010034279.1:0-7500 GCA_015478945.1 Trachelipus rathkii
CAAAATATGAACGCGACATCTAGCCGAAGAATCCCATGAATATCTTGCTATCAGGATTAATATACACACTTTTCAGCATGTAAGTCACAACTTCAGGACTGCAAGATAGTGCCACTTTTCCCTATTTCGCAAAGTATATCATATCTTTTACTAGGAAAGCGATAATCACCCATTTTGAGATCCCGGCTCAATACGCCTTACTCGAAAGTACATCAAGGGTTTTTTCTGCTTTTCTTTTATATAACTTGACAGCTTGTAAGGAAGTAAGCTTCAGTCGCACACATAACAAGTTATTTTTATTTTAAGCCTTTTAAAACATCTGATTGTTCGAATTTTTAAACATGTTTGTTCCACATGAGGAAAATCTGAGATTGTCTAACATAGACCTAAAAAATGTATTTTAAAATTAACTTTTGTAATGTTATCTATTTTATTCTTATTAAACTGTGGGCGCTTGTAAGATTGCTGCCATTACCTTTTAATTTCATCTACATTTTTTATGATTTAAATGATCGCGTTCTACAGCTGTCATTGTTATTATTGTCTAAATTACGTTTCATCTATTTTTATAAATTTTTGTTTGTTTGAAAATACTAGTTGATATTTACTTATCATTTGTAAATAAACTTACTTACTTACTTACTTACTTCTGCCCCTGGCACCTTAATGGAGGCCACACCTTCTTCTAGGAAGCCGCGGCCACGCTATTGGCCGGTTTCCACAGGATCGAGAGGACAAAGATATAGAGAAGGGCCGCGGGGGCGTCTAGAAGCGGCAAGCATCCAAGAAGTGATGGGTGCTCTATTGGTCCGGGAGAAATTGAATCAGCGTTGAAGGTGGGGCGGCAGGTGACACTTTCAAGGTTTTGAATCTATATTTGTATCCTGTATGAGTTTTAGGTGTGACCTGATCTGCTCCGGCAAAGGTCAATTTTGGCCTCTTCTGGACAGTCGTATTTTCATATAGGGGGAAATCTTTTAGGGGAGGGTAGTTTTATAAATTATTACTTGGAGTGGTTTTTAGGTACGTGTTTTAGTAAGTTGATGTGTGGATATGTGGTAAAGGCCATGAGCTTATTTGACGAGGGGAGGGGGGATAAAATTGTATGAGTGGTGCAGCGTTGTGTGTTTGGGGTGTGTATGTTGTACGTAGGGTCTGTGTGTGAGGTGGGTGGATGGAGATGGGGAGAACTTAGTGTTAGATGCTGTGAAGATTTGGGTTGGGCTGAACAGAGTATGAAGGTACGGAATGTTTGGGCTGGTGGCACATTGTGTGGGTTGGTTAAGAGTTTTCTGGTAGAATTGAGTCCCCACCATCTCCAGGTGAGTGGAGATAGGAAGGGATGTTAAGTCTCGTCATGTAAATGTTTGATGGGGGTGGTTTTTAGTGCATACCAGTGATAAATTTATAAGGGCGTGTTTTGAGCGGATTACGTGTATTTTTTAAGTAATTTTGACCAGTGGTGGGGAAAGCCATGCGGGGGAAGCGTGTATTATATTTTGCTTTAAGGAGTTCGGCTGCTTTGTAAGTAGGTGGTAGGGGTGGTTTCTGTCACTGAAGTGATTGTTGGGTAGGGTTCGGAGAAGTTTATTATCGTTTGGGTGGCTTGATAAGTTGATTTAGCTCGATAAGGGAGGAGAGGCGTCACTGTGAGGTGGATCATAGGTAAAGTCCTAATATTTTATGGGTTTTTGTTTAGGGGAGGGGTTGCTTCGTTCAAGAAACTTTGGTGAGTGAATGAGGATTGAGTGCAGTGGTTGTAGTTGGAGAGGTAATGGAGGAATTTGAGGGGGAGGCGGTTCATTACTCGTTGGATAGTAACCATGTTTCTATTTGGTTGTAAGTATTCTTTGGGTGTGCAGAGGGGCTGTATTTACGTCTGGATGTTGGGAAATGAGCGCTAATATCGTATTGTATTATGTGGCCATTAGTTTGGGGAATGGTGGGTAGGGAATGGGCAGGTCTGCTAGTGTGGTGAAAGATTGAAAGAGGAATGGGGAGGAGACGAATGGCGCCCTTTGGGACCCCGTTTTGTAATTTAATAGAGTGGAGAGATTGTTTTTGTGGAGAGAACTTTGGCAAAACGGTTAGGGAGAGAAAATTAGAAGCCATTTTTTATCAGTTGTTGGCGCAGGGGGATGTGCAGGATTCTATTGAAAGTATGAATGAATGGTGGAGGACCAGTATGCAAAGGCCTATATGTGATGATCGCATTGCTGTGGAATGGATTCTACTGGCATGGGGATTGGTTGAAGACCATTGATGGATTGCTTGAGTAAGCGGACGGTTAAGGGCTGTGGTTGTCAGGAAGTGGTTGCTTTACAGCCGTGTTTGAGAAAACTTTGGCAGAGCGGTGAATGAGAGGGAGTTTTGATTTAAAATAGTTTTCAGGCAGTTTATGCCATGGATGAGAGGAGAGAAACTTGGCGGTAGGGAGGGCGAATTTGGGTCTTTTCTCTATAGTTGAGTATTTGGGAGTATGCGAAGTGCTTGTTTCAATTGAGGGTATAATAATTAGTTGCCCGATTTGTTGAGATTTTATGTGATACGAAGAGAGTGCTTTTTTCACCGAAGGTGTTTTGATTGTAAGTTGCGCAGATTGATCTGTGTCCTGTAAACTGGGGGAAAAAATTTAAGGTCTTTTGATAGTTTCTGATATCCTTCCAGTTGTAAAAGGGGGTGGGGTGTTGTGGTCTGAGGGAAGTTTCTGATTTGTTTTTTTTTTCTCTTTCCTTGTTATTCGGGTTAGGTGGTTGCGAGAAGATGTTGCACTAATGTTTTGCTACGCGGTTGATTGTTGTTTGAGATGGAGCGTAGTTATCAGGTAAGGGATGGGATTCGTGGCCGAGGCGGGGTTGTTTCGAGATATTATGTAGTTTTTTAATGACCTTTGCCAGGTTTTCTTGTTTATCAATGCGTGAGATGTTTGATTGTAAGTATTCTGAAAACTTATTAGTGATGTTGGCAGTTATGAGTTGGTGATTTTGGGTATTGAGGTTTGTTATTTGGTTCAGAGAATGAGTGGGGAATATGGTCTAAGTTTTCGAAGGAGTTTCTTTGTTTAATGAGTTGGCTTATTTCAGGGGAGAGTTTTGGGGTTATAGGATTTTCTATGGCCTTTGGGTATGTATAAGTTAGCCCAGCTGATTTAGTGATTAAGTTATTTAATTGGATTATAGAGGTGTGTAGGGATGTTGTGTTTCATGGATTGGTGTGAGATTAATATGTGTTTCGATATGTCAGTGAATGCTGGCCAGTTACTTTTTTTGCTAGTTTGTTTAAATCGAATTCTTGTTTTTCTTGGAGGGGGGGTTTTACATTGCGACAAAAAATCACAGTAGTGGGCTAGTTTGACGAAAAAATAGGTGCACAGCACAAAGGTTAGCCGGTGGTGTAAGGAGGGAGAACAGAATGTGATGTCTGGAAGTGGGGGATTAGTTTGCTTGGGGAAGGGATTGATTGAAGGATATTAAGGGTTCCGTTTTCGTTAAGGATATGCGTTACCGCCGGGCGGTCGGAGGGATCTTATATCAACAGGCGTGGGGTGATGGTGAGCGTTGGAAATCGCCTCCGAGGAATAAAGATTTGGAATGTGGATAAATATATACTATTATATATATATATAGTATAATACTATATATATATAATATATATTACTATCTATATCATATATATATATATATATATATTATTACTACTTATATCTATATCATATATTATATATATATATATACTATCTACTATAGTATATTATATATATATATTATATTAATGCCGGCTTGGTGGGCAAGGGTCAAAAGAGTTCCACCAGAGTTTGGGGTAATTCATGAAGCGGAACCATTTCAGGCTGACATGCCCCTATAGCACGGCGTAAATGGAAAGTGTGAAAGTAAGGTAAAAGGGAGTTCGGGTCGACATTATGGAATAAAAGACCAGTGTGCCCAGACCTCTAACCAATGAAGTTTACGTATCAAGTGATTTGCATGCATAGCGGCAAGTCTGTGGTCAGAGAGTTTAACAGAGAAAGGATGATATTGTATAGGAAGGAGGTAAGCAATCAGAGAGATCAGAATAGCAATGTTCTTTGTAATAGCGATAGTATAAAGATTTTGACCCAACAACTTTTGACCCAACAGATTTTCATCCAACAATTTAAAGGACATAGAAAGAGAGAGAGGAGAGAGAGAGAGAGCAGAGAGAGGAGAGTAGAGAGAGAAGAGAGAGAAGAAGAGAGATCGATGAGAAAAGAGAGAGAGAAGAGGAGAGAGTTGGAAGAGTTACTGAGAGAATGAGAGTTAATAATACCAAAAGCCTTGACTCCACCTATTTAAATGGAGGTGTGTGAATATAACTACCCCAGATATGTGAGGCCCACTCCATACAGGGGGGGGGAAAACGACACCCCTATAAAGAGCCTTACGAAAGCCATGCTGGCAATCAGAGATAAGACCTGAAGAATTGAGATGTTTCCAGATTTTCCTCTTTAAAAGAGAATCGAAAACTTTAGAAAAAAAGGAGGTTAAAGCGCTAGGTCGAAAGTTTGATAGTTGAGAGGAGTCCCCTTTTTCGGCGCATGCTGAATGAGAGCACGTTTTCAGTAAGAAAGGAAGGCCGAAGTAGGTGGATAGAGAAGAAATAGTTTACCAAGGCAAGGAGTAAACCCGGAAGCACACATTTTGAAAACCAAGGGAGGAATACCTTCAGACCTTTAGGTATTCTTAGTGATAAACTCAGAGAGAACGGAAATAACGTCTTTAGAAAAATTACAACGTTATTCGTTAATGAGTTGGAGGGGTCGGGGTGGAGAAGGAGGAATAGCACCGGAATAGTCTAAGGTGGAGTTAGAGGCAAAGGTTTGATTGAAGAATTCAGCTTTAGCAGAAGGTATAAACGGCAGTTGAGCCGCCCGAATATACTAGAGAAGGGAAAGAGGAAGAAGCAAAGCTAGAAAGAACGGGAGGAAGAGGAACCAGAAAGATTATTGTATTCCTTACGGAGAAATTTGTTAGTGTCACGGAAAATTGATTTTGTACGATTCCATAAGAAAATATAAGTTGTATAAATTTCTGAGAACCTCGTACCTGTGGCGAATAGCACGAAACAAGTACAGTTAAACTAAGGCTTGTTAGTTTTAGCTAAAGGGGAAGAATATGGAGTATACACCTCCATGCAAAAGAGAAATACTTCGGTAATGCGCTTGGCACACTCCGAGGGACCCCCTACCACGGAAGCAGCAGTAATTCCATGGGAAATCAAAGAAGTACGATCGTAAGTCCGACCAGTTAGCACCACCAAAGTGTCAGAAATGCTTCCTGGCTTTAAGCGGGGGTCTTTCTTGTGAAAGACTTGAAGAGATATAACAGGATACAGTAATAAGAACGTGATCGGAGGAACCCAGAGGGGAAAAGATTTTAACAGAATAAGAAGGATTAGAAGTTAGGAAAAGGTCTAGATTGTTTTACTCCTCCCCAAGACGATCAGAGATACGAGTAGAAGAGAACAACACTAACTGCTCGAGGTTGTTTAGAATAGAAAAGTGTTAACAAGTTAACCAGCTGTATCTTGAGAATTAAAGGAAAGCCATTGGCGGTTGTGAACATTGAAATCACCAAGAATGATGATTTCAGTAAAGGAGAGAAAAAGTAAAGAAAGAAAAGAAAGAAAGAAAGAAAGAGAGAAATTTAGTTTAAATGGTCGAAAATTTAGGATAGTCAGTTGAGTTAGTGAGTTAGGAGACATATATAGATTGACAAGATGGTTTGAGTCAAAGTGTGGAAAATTATTCGGAAAACTCCAATCAGTGACACGAGAACAGATAACATCTTTGCACACATTGGCACAACAACTGCCTTTGACAGAAAATTGAAGGTAGATACAGTAAGAGTCAACAAAGTAAGTAAGGTTTGCTATTAGAATACTTAATCACCTGAGTTTCGGTTAAGAATATGAGATGAGGTTTAGAGGAAGAGAGGTGATGTTCAACAAAGTATAAATTAGTATAAATATTATGAAGGTTGCAGAAATTTGTGAATAAAGAAGAACGTTCATCAGAACAGTTCGGCAATTTCGTGTTGTCAACTCCCAAGTGATGATGGCGGGAGGGGCGGGTGAGGGGTTATTTTGGAAGCAGCCCCTCTATTTTTGTATAAGGAAAGCGTTGTATGTAATGGTGTTTTAAGGTGTGTGATAAAGGAGAGCATACTCCAGTGTAAGGAGAATGTGGATATGAACGCAAGTGGGGCGGACCGCTGGGCACTGGAGTGCCTTTGGATGTACCCTAACACTCCATATATGCCTAATGGGGATATATATATATATATATATATATATATATATATATATATATATATATATATATATATATATATATATATATATATATATATATATATATATATATATATATATATATATATTTATATATGAAGTATGACGCAAGAAAACTTACAGTAAAAGATATCATTAGATACTTTGAAGAACATGTCGCTTAGTTCACCATGTCTGAGAATTGATATTGAAATAGATCTCAGTAAAATTCATGTTGATTTCGTCATATGGGCAAACTTATCCTAGCGAGGGTATCGTGGAAGAAAAATCACAAATGTTTCCGTTTTGACTTTGCATCAAGAATGGATTAAAAATTTCAAGTTTATTCATAAATTTATAAATTCAGAAAGATACTTAGACAGGTAGCTGAACTGGATAAAAATCATAAATAAAAAGAAAAATGATTATTTTTTAATAATAAAATACTTGATAGATTTCAAATTTTAAAGAATATAATATTGAAAATATATATTTTTTTTTTACTTGCATTTAAAAATTCAACAAAAATTTTTTTAGACACAGGAATCCTACAACTTTCAGAGAGGGTCTACAGAATTATTTTCTTTTCAGAATAATAATTTGGTATATTTTATTATTTCCCAAATATCCCACAATTTGTAACTCATACTATATATATATATATATATATATATATATATATATATATATATATATATATATATATATATATATATATATATATATATATATATATATATATATATATATATATATATATATATATATATATATATATTAGAGAGAAGAGAGAAGGAGGAAAATGTTTAAGAAAATAGAAAAAAACAAAACCTCTTCATAATAATTTGTTTAAAATTATATTAATTATGATATTAAGAACATTTCCATAATTATTATCATTATCTAAAAATTTATATTCATTTTATAAAGATAAATTTCTCTAATTTTCTTAAATCAAAATAACAAGAGAGATCTTGATATATATATATATATATATATATATATATATATATATATATATAGATATATATATATATATATATATGTATATATATATATATATGTGTTCTTTCTCTTATATATATATATATATATATATATATATATATATATATATATATATATATGGTTGTTTTCAATATCTCAAAAACTCAGTTTCTTTATTGACATAATCCACACAACTTCGAAAACACA
>JABUQX010034279.1:12500-19313 GCA_015478945.1 Trachelipus rathkii
ATTGAAAAATTTTCTCCTACTCATCCAAATACACAAAATGTAAACGCAATGTGAAACATCCCCTGTAATAATAATAATAATAATAATAATAATAATAATAATAATAATAATAATAATAATAATAATAATAATAATAATAATAATAATAATTATAATTATAATTATAATTATAATCTATAATTATAATTATAATTAATTAATTATAATAATAATAATAATAATAATAATAATAATAATAATAATAATAATAATAATAATAATAATAATAATAATAATAATATAATAATAATATAAATAATATAAATAATATAAATAATAATAATATAATATAAATAATATAAATAATAATAATAATAATAATAATAATAATAATAATAATAATAATAATAATAATAATAATAATAATAATAATAATAATAATAATAATAATAATAATAATAACTGATTAATTGGAAGTTATGAATGCAATTATTTTTAGAATTCTTAATACAAGCATCAAAAAAAATAGTAAAAACAATAATTTCCATTCAAAAAACCAAGATAAATGGTTTTTAAAAAGATAGTAACGGCTTTTAATTAAGTCTCCACTTATGGCAAAACGGTTTTTTTAAGCATTACTGTTTGTGGTTTTAAAAGAAAGACGCGGTTTTATTAATGGCCGAAGATTCTATTTCCGGAAAGAGTTTAAAAATTCGAAATTTTGTTGTTTTTTTTAATTGTTTTTTTTTTTTTTACTTCCTTTTTTTCTTCCTTTTCCTCTTAAAGGAGATGAAGATTCATCTGTAGTAAAAGTAGTAACAGTAATAATTGTGTTAATTAAAATTATCATAAAAGTAGTAAAAAGTAATTTTTATAATTAAAGTAGCTGTATTTTAAAATAACAACAACAATAATAATAATAATAATAATAATAATAATAATAATAATAATAATAATAATAATAATAATATTAATAATATAATTATTAATAATAATAATAATTAATAATAATGATAATAATAATAAATAATAATTAAAAATAATAATAATAATAATAATAATAATAATAATAATAATAATAATAATAATAATAATAATAATAATAATAATAATAATAATAATAATAATAATAATAATAATAATAATAATAATAATAATAATAATAATAATAATAATAATAATAATATAATAATAATAATAATAAAAATTCTAAATCGTAATAATAATAATAATATTAATATAAGTATAATAATAATAATATAATAATAATAATAATAATATAATATAATAATAATATAATAATAACTAATAATAATAATAATAATAATAATAATATAATATAATACTCATAATAATAAATTTTAATAATAATAATTTTAATAATAATTTTAATAATACTTTTGAATAATCATAATAATAATAATAATAATAATAATATATAATTATATAATGATGAATATAATCATAATAATAATAATATAATAATACTATGTATAAAATTCTAAAATTATAATAATAATAATAATAATAATAATAATAATAATAATAATAATAATAATAATAATAATAATAATAATAATAATAATAATAATAATAATAATAACAATCATTACTGCTCGTCGGGCTCACGTCCTCCGAATTGGAACGAAAACGATAATGAACCGTGCTATATTACAAAAACCGAACAAATGGAACCTAATTAAACGAAAAAAACAAATTGAAAAGATGGCTGGTATTATATTAATATTAATATTAATATTAATACATTTTTGAATTACGGGCCAGGTTATATTTTAGTAGAATCAAAAAAGCTAAACCACACTGAGGTAAACCTCAAAAATACAACACTGTAGGATGCAAACTATATGTATTATTATTATATTATTATTATTATTATTATTATTATTATTATTATTATTATTATTATTATTATTATTATTATTATTATTATTATTATTATTATTATTATTATATATATAATATATATATATAATATATATATATATATATATATATATATATATTTTTATATAATATATATATATAATGTATATATATATATATATATATATTATATATATAGATATATATATATATATATATATATATATTATTTTAAAAACTTCAGTGTAAAATTTTTCATCTGCGTTTAGAAATCTATTTGACAAAAAAAAAATTCTGCATACATTCGCTATTCCTAATTTCAAATTCCTTTAACATACTGGTGGCATTCAAGGCTTCTGAAATTCTCAAATGTTGGATTCGGCATCGTCGTAATCGGCAATCGGTAAATTATTTTGGTGTATTGAAGATCGGATCGGATGTGAGGTGGTAACGAGTTTTGCTTTTAAAAGTTTTGAAGTTTAAAATCGAATCGGTTGTTATCAACTTCAATTCTTATTATCAAATGAATTGATTATATATATATATTATTATTATATATATATATATATATTATATAGTATATAATATATTTATCTATATATATATCTATATTATATTATATATTATATATATATTATATATTTATATATTTATTATTATATATTATATAATTATATTAATATATATATATATATAATATTATATATATATATATATTATATATATATATATTATACTCATAGACGCGTCTCCCATATAACTGCAATGGATGCTGCTCATTATTTGGCTTTGTTTCCAGTTATTCCAAGTATTGCAACCCTTAACGAAGCTTTTCCATGAACCTCCTTCTTCTCCACATGATCCACATGCGTTATTTAATTTCCCTTCATCCTATAATCCCCTTTGCTATTACTAAAGCTTCCTTTACTCATCAATCACTCCAATTTGGTTCCCCTTCTCGCTACTGCATACCGCTTATGCATTTTAAAACCTTCTTAGCCAATTTTATTTTATCTTTTCATCTGAAAGCACGTGTCCATACCATCTTGAGTGCCCTTGATTTAAATCTTTCCCATCAGACAATTTCTCGCTTTCAACACATATCCCTTATCCTTAACATTTCTAATTCTATCTATTCTCTTTACTGCACAATTATCTCGTAACCTTTCATTTAAAAAACCCCAACTCTTTTTTTTTATTATTTCATTTTAAGTTTAAGCCCACGTCTCACATCCATACAGAACAGTTGGAACAAATATACACTCAAACATGTTCTTTTTACTTTCCTGGATAAATTTCCCTTTTCCATATTCTCTAACGCTACTTAATACTCTTTCACCCCTCATCACCCTATGGTCCATCTCTTCTTTCATACCTTCGAAAGCCCCAATATCCATCTTCTAAGTACCTAAAGACTGTAGACTCTATTAGGCTTTCAACCTTTCTCTTTATGGTATCCAACTCTGTTTGGAACTCATCTCCTTTGGGATTTGTAATAATTTTCATCACTTTACTTTTAGCAGGATTCATTTTTAATCCTTTTCCTTGGCACACTCGTTCAAACTCGAGCATCAAATCACGTATTTTTTCTTCTGTATCACGCAACCAACACAGTATCATTAGAAAAAATTAAAACGATTATCTCCCAATTACCCTCATGCAGACTTATATCAGCTCCTTTAACAATTTTATCCATATTCCTAACTACACTATCTATAAAGATATTAAGCAACCTTGGAGAAATAACACAACCTTGTCTCAGACCCACTCCTACCTGTTAAAACATTCCCATCCTCTCCTGTTAACCCTAACACATGCTCTATCTTTCCTATAAAATGCTTTAATCTCGTTTATTACAAACCATTTCTCCATAATTGTTTAATGTTCTCCAAAACTTCCCTCTTTGCACTCTATCACATGGCTTTTCCAAATCCAGAAAGCATGCGAAAACGTCTTTCTTCTTTTCTGAGAACTTTTTTTGCCAGTATTTTCAAGGCAAACGTTTACCTGATTCACACATCTTCGACCATCCCTAATACCGCATTGTTCCTCTCCAATCTGTTTACCTCTAATACTTTTAAATTTTTCTATTAAAATTAGTCATATATCTTTACTACAACACTCAATAAATTATTACTCTGTATTAGAATACTCCTTTTTGTTCTCCCCCCTACCCTTATAAATTAGCACAAGACAGGAGTCTTGCCAATCTTGTGGTACCTCGCACCTTTCCCAGCAAGCATTCAATAATCTGCCTAGTCACTCCACGACAGATTACCTCCTTTTCTTAACATTTCTACTGGTGGGGAATCCAAACAAGAGGATTTTTCTCCTTTCGTTTTCTTCAAAGTATTTACGATTTCACTTTTTGAAATATATCCCACATTTTCACACTTAATCTCTTCCTCCCTAATATTCTCACTATACTCTAACTTCTCTTTCTTCTTCATCTTCATCTATTTTCCCAGGATTAAGTAATATCTTGAAATGTTTCCTCAACTTTCTTCAACCTTAGTATCATCCTGAACCACATTCTTCATTCAAAGTATTTATACTAATTTATAAATCTTCTCTATTATTTCGAACCATTTTTATCTCCATCCAAAATAGTTTGTTTTTTTCCCGATAGTTTTCAACTATCTTTCCATTCCACCTTTCATCTGCTTCTCTTTGCAGCTTTTACTTTCCTTTTAACTTCATTTCGCATTCTCTTTATATTCCTTCCATGTTTCCTGGCTATTAGAAGCCAAATGTCTTGCAAGACTTTTTTTTCCTTTTTAATAACAGCCTCCAATCTTCACTCCACCATTCACTACCTTTCCTTTTACTTTTCCAACCAATCTTTTTTGCTCCGCAGATTTGCCTTGTAATCAACACTATTGTTTCCTTAAAATGATTTCATTCTTCCTGCACTCCTTCTAATTCTTTTTCTTTTATTATTCCCACTTTTATTTAATAACCTTTCGCATTCTATTGAATATTCGTAATTTTCTAATTTATCAACTTTTGTAACTTCTACGGTTCTCCCAAATTCCGTTTTTTTTCTTCCTCCCTCCTTTCACCCTTAACTTTCCTTCTACCAAATAATGATCAGATATACTCCCAGCTGCTCCTTTCAAGACGTTCACATCCAATAACCTATCTTTCTCCATTTGTTTTGCACAAACATAGTCAAGCAGAGCACCGATCACCGGTCACCCTATTAATCATGTATATTTATGAATACTTCTTTTATTAAATCATGTTTCCAATTATCAAATATCTAACAACACATAATTCAATAACTTTTCCCAATTTTTTTACCACTTATCTAAAAGGGTCAACTATTCCTCTTACTTCTGCATCACCCATCCCTGCCTAACCCTAAATGCCTAACAAGTACACTTAATCATTCCTATTAAAACTATCCACACAATCGTTTAGTTTTTCCTCAAACGCCTCCTTTAAATCTACTGCGTTGTCATTTACAGGGGCATATGCACATACAAATATCCAATTTTCATTCATTATTTTCATCTTTTCCCACATTTACCTTGAACTAATAAATTTATATTCCTTCACATATCTCCACTACTCTTCTTCATTATTATTTGCGACACCTTCTATTCTGATCTCTCAATTAACATCCTGAACTAGAACCCCTGTACGCTTCCAAACATTTTTCGACTCTTACTTTCAGCTTTGTTTCACTCTAACCACATCATATCTACTCCCTTCTCCTTGCTACTATTCCTACCTCTTCTCTCCGTGCCCTCATCATTCCATCTCTTACACCTCTCATATGTTTATTTCTATAATTCGTCGTTAATATCTCCTTTACTTTGGCAACCACTGCGTTCGTGGAAGATACTTTATTAACTAGTATGGTTTCCCTTCGTCTTTGTATGTCACTTGTTTCAACAACATCTCGATGGTTTATGCCTCCTGTAGTAACTTGGTTTTCAACAATACCTCGAACTAATGAGACAATTTCATTTAAAATCTGAAAGCTTCTTACCTAAATTCAGTCAACTATTTTCCTATTAATATATATTGCACAAAAAATTTTCAAGTTCCCTTTTCATAGAAAATTGAAATTTGTTTGTCACATATTATATATATATATATTATTATATATAATATATATGTATAATTATAATATTAAATAGCCTCTAAACTAAATAAAATTAATAACATAGATAAAATAAAAATAATAATACAAAATTTATATTTAAAATTCATAATTATCTTACTATAAATATATATATATAATAATATATTATATTATATATATATATATATATATATATATATATGTATGTATGTTATGCTATGTATGTATGTATGTATATTTATATATATTATATGTTGGATATATGAATAATAGAATATAGATGTATACATATTTAAACCAAGTATAGATACTGTATATAAGTATATATATACTATATATATTATATAATATATTATATATATATATTAACTATATATCATATATTATATATATCCAGGCACTCTATTTTTTGCTGTTACAACTCTGACAAAGCGTGGACCCTAAATTATGCTACCACCTGTTGGATACATGATCTATCTACTCAGAATATCTCTGTTGTATAGATACGACTAGATAATCGATTAGCGGAATTATGGAAAATTAGATTCTAGTTCACTTCTGTTTCCCGCAGAATGTGGGAACATAGTCTCTACCCCGTTGAGAGCATCAGTCCAACGCTCACTCACCTGCTCCTCAGGCTCAGCGGCTCTTTCCCCATTTACTCTCGAGCGAAAGACTATGCTGACGGACAATACCTGATATGCTTCTATGATAAATCGCTCCTCTCATCTATCTATCGTGCTTCTGGGTCAAGAGTTTCGAGGCCAGAGGAAAGAAGATGCCCAACTGACGGGCGAAAGCCTACCTGGGAGATGGTACTAATATATATATATTATATATATATATATATATATATA